>KZ063126.1:0-10563 GCA_002091835.1 Anopheles maculatus
TGTGTGTGTGTGTGTGTGTGTGTGTGTGTGTTTTTTTTTATTCATCAAACACCCCGGAGCGACGATCCACTTTAGGTACCGTAAAATTAACTTTTACAACTAAATTTATTCAGAACACAAACACGATTTTCTCAACACGTTGTCTTTCCTGCTCTTTTCTCAATCAGTGTGGGTGGGTGTGTACTTACATGCATAAAGAATGGTTCCATAAAAGAGTTTCCCTCAGTTTACTGACCGAACACGCCTTTTCGCTTCTAGCACTTTTTTATGTCTGACTGCTTCTCATGGATGACACACGTAGGCAAACGAACCAGCGTAAGCGCGCCTACACAACATTCAGTGGTCGTGATCCCTATCGCTGGTCGAGTTTCGACAGGTTCATTTGTGAACATTGTGCATCCGATGCCGTTCATCATAATTAAACGACATAAAATTATTAAAGACTGCAGTTTAGCCGACCCCAATCATTGATTGCTGACCGGGCTTGATTGGGGCGAGGTAATGAAGGGGCAAATAATGTTAAACATCCATCCCGAAGAGTCATTGCTCGTTGGGGTTGGGATATTTTTAAGAGATTGTAGGTCAGAACGGCCGGCCCGGGGGTGATGCTACAGCGGCGCCGGTCTTCATACGACAGGACCGGGGTTCAAGTCTCATCTGGGCCGTTCCCCCATAGTGAGGATTGACTAACCAACTATGCGGTATCAATTAGTGTAGTAAGCCAGAAATGGCAGGCATGACCTTAAGAGGTCGTTAGGCCAAGAAAGAAGAGAAGGTCAGAACGGTTTGTTTGGTTGGCTGCAGAGCGACGCATTTCACTTATCGGCATACGATCGACTTGATGGATGTTGGTTTTTACCGTGAAAGCGCCAGGTGGTAAACTGCTGCAGTCACGTTACAACAAGAACCGTTTATTATCGAACTACATGTAGTGCTGTTAATGTCGGTCATATGTGTCGCCAAAGAAAAAGGAACCACCAACTGGTAGAATGCGTTGAAAAGCAAATTCTATGGTAACAACTGTTTTAATTGTAGGTATAATGAATGTTCGCTGAAATAAACATAATTTGTCGATAAAAATTCTATTTTATGATTCAATAATCACCATTCGTGTAATAGTTTTTCACTGAAGCTGTTCATTTACTTTTTTTGACATAATATTAAAATCACATACGCAGTAAACCCACAAAAAATTGTTAATTTACTCATGTATATTTATGCTGACATTGTGTTAATGATAATACAAGTTTAATACTAGTACATTTCTACCTATTTTGCCTTAATAATTCGACGTGTTGTACTTTGTACTTCTGTCTTTTTTTATAATTTTATACTCAAATCTCTGATTCTGATCTGATGAATTAATCTATATAAATGAACAAATCAAACCATTTTGTTTCGCACGGTGATATTTAACAATATCTTTGATGTTTCCATCCTTTCTCTTTTTCTTCCAGGTGAGTGCTGTCAAACTATTAGTGAAACATATCGCGCACACTGAAGCTGAGGCCATGTCAGTGCTACTTCTTGGAGATGCGTGCGCCGATTATACATATACATACATTTTTTTTGGTGGAAATTCAATCCGTTTTACCTTTCGTGCTGACCAACAAAATGACCGAATTTATGGTAAACCATCAACAACCGACGGCAGAAATGAAACAAAACCAGGGCAACCACTCTACAAAACGGCAAACGAAATCTCGCAAAAGGTTCAGACCGTTGGGGATAGTTTCTCGCGCGTACCGAATGCAAAATGAAGCGCAATGTAAAGTGCAACCGAAGAAGGGTTTCGGGCTTTCGATCTCTGATATTCACCGTGCATGGGGTGTGTGTGCGTGCGGTTCCGTTTTCTGCGGGTCGTCCGAGTCCAGTGACCTTTTAATGAGCATCATCAGTATGACCGTGTGATGAGTCAAGACGACACTCGGCCAAACGGCGAAAACATTCACGCAGACTGGGGCTTTGTTTTTTTTTCTTAAACCTTTCGCTGCTCTTCAATCCATTGGGCTGATCTGGTTGCAAAAGACCGAGACGAATTGGGTGCGGCAGTCAAGGGCGCTACGGGGAGTAGATGGCTGGTAGCAATAATTAGGAGCCACACTGCTGCTGTAGCCGGATTGTTCTTGCTGGCTTCTTGTTGGCACTCGTTCGCGAAAATTTGCTCGAGGCGTAGTTACGCTTCGAGTAGCTTTTAATTAATAGATCAATCCAACAAATGCCGCTAAACACCCGAGGTCTCCCGCGCCTCGCACAACCCACCGGCTTCGTCCGGCAGCGCGACGATAGACATTTGGCTCCTTACCGTGCCTGTTGAGTGGATCGAAAGCATTAGTATTAGACACTGTGCCGAGCCCTTACACAGCACCAGTTTGCCTGCTGTGTGTGCCGATAAGAACGCAAATGGGCGCGTAAAATGGGCAGAGCCAAGGTGAGCAAAAAGAGCTCCTAATGTAATCACGCAACTGGTCTGGACGCCGCCGGCCACGGCTATTGGTAGTTAATTACAGAGCGTACAGAGAACTTCTTGTCGGGTAAAATTCTCTCACACGCAAGGACGCCTGGAAACCTTGCGAACGTTCATAGGCAACAAAAATGCACGGCACACGTGTTGGGATTTATTTTATGCTGTTGTTTTTTGTATCTTCCACTGCGTCCATCACTCACCAGGCGAACAAAATCTCTTTCGCGCGCGTACACATACTGCAAGGAGGAAAAGCGTGCTTCGACACTTTCGACGATCGGGTTGGGTTAGCTTTGGTTCGTTCTTACGCCAAATCTGCGCGATTCCGATGCGCGATGAAATGTGGCTAATTGATGCGCACGCACGGCATCACAAAAGGGGTGAGCTCTGTTTGTGGCGTTTCTGGGTCCCGGCTTGGTAATTCGCCGCCCTGTCGAAGATCGGGACAAACACAGTGCACTAATGCGTGGGATTAGGAATTGCCGACGCTGTTTGTTCGAAAGGTACGAATTAACCGTAAGCCCAGAACCGGACCGGTATCCCGCTTAACGCCTCACGGTAGCTTTTGCGTGAGTGCAACGATTAGCAAATTTTATGGCGCTACATGAGTGCTTCGATGGGTGAAGTTAGGGAGGTAAAGGTAACAGGGAGTTGTGATTGGGATAACACACACACACACACTTCAGTAGTAGCAGCAATGCCAACCGATGAACGGTTCTCGGACAGATATTTTTCACCATGCCGTTTCAGGTGCGGTGTGATAGACGCTGGTGATCGTAGCACAATGAACTAACGAACAGGCGGTCGTAGAACGCAGAACATCCGGAACGCGATCACTATCAACTTCACCGGAGAAGGAACAAATCGCATCCGTTGTTTATCGCTGGATCAAGATCGCAGAAGAATTCTTTTCTCGTTCTCTCCTTCGCTCTGCCCACCAATCACACACCCATCGCACCCTCTGACCAATGTTGGCCAACCCGAGTAATTATGATGATGATGATCTTCGTCAGATGGAAGGTGCGATCTCACGATCACTTTCTCTAATAGTGTACGATTTTGTAACGATTCTATCCCCCCCCCTTTCCCTTTACGTTCGTTCACCGTCTACTCCACGAAGACCCACCCAACTCCAAACCAACGCACCGATCAACATCGGCGATGAGAAATGAGATCGTTATCATATGAACGAGGTTTTCCTTTATTTTATGTTCCGTTTTGTACTATTTACGCGCGTGTGTTTGTATGTGTTTGTATAAAAGTTTGTTTTTTTTGTTCCACGAGCATGGGGGAGAAAAACATTTGTTTACAGAGTAAAGGATTATGCTCTAGCCTGCGTTAAAACCGTGTTCGACTGTATCTGTATCTCCCCAGTATGGCTAGCGTTCCATGGCCCGTTGCTTGATTTGTGATGAGAAAACGGAGCCTTAGAAAAAGCTACAAAAACTTCCAACCTTTGCCTTGTGGAGCACACACACACACACGCACACACCTTGCGTATAGGCCGCCATAAATTGATTAGAGCAGTTTCCCCCTTTTCTCCGGTGCCTTATCTAGATGCCTGGGTAAAAGTAAAAGCTTTAATTGTTTCCCATTTTCTCCTTGCCTCACTGAGGGGCAAACACCACTGGCGGTAAGTATTCGAGCAACAGTGTGCGTATGTGTTGCTAGGTGTATTGCACACTTCCTCTTAGCTGGCCGGGTTGCAGAAGAGTGATGAACTGGCATTAATTTCATAAATTAGAAGAGTTGGCTGGCGCTTGGCGTTGTTCATGCGTGCTTTCCGTGCCCGCCTGCAATCGGAAAACTAATTCTACCGTTTTCGGCTAGGGTCAGAATGGAGAATGTGTTCTGGTTTTTCATCACCTAACGGGTACTGCCAACCCCAATTTTGGTTTCTGTCAATGAACCGTCCGGGCAGACCGACCAAAAGCAACCATTCTACAGGAACACACGACGGGGTGACGTGTCGATTTATGACCCTCAACTACCAGCGCCTGGTACCGTTTGTTTTAACGAAATCTTGTGGATTTTTTTTTTCACCACCATCCACTGACCGTAGATAAGAGACCCGCGCACTGTAAACAGCAATATACAGGTAAACATGATGGAAATAATGCCATGCGTGTGTTTATTCATCAAGGTTCACGGATCAGTCTGAATGTGCCAGCCACATGGAATAGGATAATGTATTCAGCCAAAAGTTCTGCTTTGATATACACTGCCGAACAGAATAGCAAGCGGATCAATTACGTACTTGATGGCATGGCTATTTCCTATCCGGCTGGTGACCATTTTTGGGGTGTATATTCTGCCAGCCAACCGTGGCAGTGTGGTTGTTCTCTAGATAAACCAACTAGCTAATTGGTCAGCTACCCGTACGCCGAACGGCTATTTCGATAAGCATCGCTAACAATACTGCGGAAATGTGATTAAGTGTGCAAAAACATAAGATAGCCCAACCGGTGTGGTTCATCATATTGTTATTTTGATGTGCTGCACATTTAATTTGCCACACAAGTTGGAAGTCTTCAAAAGAATATTTTTTTAAGAGTATCGCTACACTTCTTCTTTTTCTTGATTCGGTTTAGTTGTATACATTCCAAAGAAGACAAAAAAAGGTCACACAGTTAAGTAAAACACCAGACTGCAAGAGATCGAGACACATTTTCTTATGAGTCTTATGCGTTTCTTCTTAATCCACGCTTTGCTTTCCGCCCTTTAACCTCGCAGGAAACAGTACAAATGTATGCAACTTGGAGAGAAATAAAAATTTCCATTAGACCTCAGCGTCTGCGTTTGGTCGAAGACTACCGATTCGCGAAGGTTTTTTTGGTGCCTTAGACGAGGAAAATGTACGAGGTCAGTAGGAAATGTGTTTCATGGTTGGGAACCGTGCATCGCTGAACTCTCGATGGCCTTTTGCCATGCGGCTCAAAATAGTGGCAAGGCAACAGGATCACCGTGGTCAACAATCGATTCGGTTGGCACGATCCTCAAGGCGGATGGTTTTATTCGTGGTTACACCTGCTCTGGAAGATTTCGGCCAACGGGTATGCTAAACGTGATGAAATTCTTGTCGATATGGTTGACCGCATTCCCGAGGTCGGCTGTGTCTTCACACACTGCTCATGTACCGCAATGATGTTGAAGCTATCTTTATTCACTGTTTAGCTTTATGTTAAAATAATTTATTATGGATGTGATTACATTTTGTATGACGCATTGCGATGCAAGAAAAACAAAGGAAATCACACACAGCCAAACATATTTTCCCAGTTTTCGTGGATCTGATTGTTTTCAAAGCAGCTGATTTGCAGAATTTGTAAGCGGTATGGTTCATATTCCTTTTAACTGGTATGCAGAAATAATTGTGTGATTCTTTTTAGGTTTTCCGCAACTTTGATGGCTTCTTACGACCAGCTTATTAAGGAAGCAGATGATCAGGAAACGAAGCTTCGACAGCGCTAAGCAGGCTTTGAACAATGTTTTGAATATTTAAGCCATCGGAGTTTTGAAGATCGTCTTGATGATGATTAATGCCCCAGGCGCGGACTGTATGTGTGTGCCATCCGTAAGGAGTAGCGTGTCATCATGCAGGAGTAAGGAGTAGCGTGTCATCATGCAACTTCTTACCAAACCAGCTGGAGGTTGAAGCTGCTCTTAACAATATGCCAAATATATTCAAGCAAATGCGGAAACTCCACCCGAATAAGTGCTGTATGTGAAGCAATAATTAATGGAGTATTGTTCTCGATTCCTAAAAAAATGTTAAAAAAACCCCCCAGTACCTTACCATGTTAGGAGACCGAAGGCACACCGCCAAACCATTCTATCTGCCACAATGTTTTTTTCCCAATGTTTCTGTTTTCGGTTCCATTTGTTGCTGCTCCAAACAAACTGGCGCACAGATCGAACCGCCTCAGAATGGGTACAGTTGCTTTCCTTCTCAAAGTTGTGTAATGAAATTCCCGCGCCGTGTGTGCGTGTTCGATTTGCTGGCTTCGATCTTTTCACCGTTCGACGTAACTGAATCGCAGGTTAACGGTATCGAAGGTTAGAACACACCGGTCAATTAGAGTTATTTATTAGAACCGATTTCGTCGCTGGTCGTCGGCAACCGTATACATGGTGATGATGAGCTTTCGGGTTAAATTAGGGTTGCATTTCAGGCTGTGGCTGCCCTTCGTGGGATGCTCTTTTTAGGTGGTTCTCGGTTGCTCTCCTTCAATCTTCCGTTTTTACTTTTTTGTCTCCCTCCTCCAAGGGTTTCGTTTTCTTTTGCCTCGATAGTGGACAACAAACATCCCAAACAGAAGTGGAACTAACTCCCGAAACAAGTTATAAATCGGGTTTAATTGAGAGCTTATGTACCATTTGGCGCCCAAGGAATGTTGCGCAAGCTTTTCCATTCTATTGACGCTACAGCCGTGAACCTTTTTTACGCATCCCTCACTTTTTACGGGTAGCGCCGCCACTACCGGGCGTGTTAGTGGGTAGACACGGTTGGGGTTAATCTTTTATTGCTATATATTCGTCATCATTTTCCAGTACGGGCGTTTTGGGTCGATTTTCCTGTTTGCCTATTTCCTGCCCAGTGGTCGAGTAAAGAAGTACATTAGGTACGCAGCGATGATAATTCTAAATTTATAAACATACCGCCCATAAAAGCATTCCACGTTGGGTGGGTCGGTTCGTTGTTAGCGAGGTTCTAAAAGCCCTCAAAGAGGCCATCATCGTGTTTAGACACGGGTGGGCAATAAACTTTTCAGATAATTTGTAAATCTTCCACCTTTACACACCCTCTCACACACTCATTTCTCTCAAACATTCTGTCTCTTTCATTACAGCAGGAAAAAGACCCAATGCTTTTAGTTGCATTTGCATGCTTTTAGAGTATGAGGTATACATGTACATGTTAATGTACGCTAGTCACAAATCTTTACTCCAGTTTCTCACAGCGCATCTTTGGGATGCGCCGCACGTGTCCCCATTTGCCTTAACGCACAATTTTGGAACCCACAATTTTGTTGCACACCGAAATTGCGGGGCGCCGCCAAACATTATTCGTGCAAATATGTCCATCATTCTACAACGGTACTGCAGCGGCATTTGGCCAGTTGTGCAACTTGTTTCAGCGACCGTTGATGCTAATGTATTCTACCCTGGATGGAGTCGATGATGAGATTACCCCCTGGCACACTTTGTGCTCGGTGTTTTTCCGACCCTTTCGATCACCTTCCAGCGGAAACAACAATCTTATTCAGTGTCGTTTTCCCACCGGAGCACCATTTGCAATCTGCGGCATCCCATCAGAACGCGCGGAGACCCAAATCTTTCGTGCGATTGTGCAACACAGATCCCGGGTCCCGGGTTGTTGTCAGAAATAGGTTAATCGTTAATAGAAACACCATCCCGCGGGGATCACCGATTGTTTGTCAAAGAAAAGTAGCTTTCGCAGTCCACCAGCCTGCGAGCGCGTTGCTGTACCTCAGGTTCCTTTCGTTTGGGGCTCTCATTTGCCAGCCGTCCCGTCAGGGGCAGGGGCAGCAGTGCCCCGAAGGTGGACAGTGGAAATATCAAACATTTCCCACATAAAACCTACCCCGAGTCAGAGCGCACGGGAAAATCGTTTTCCCCGTCTTCCGCACTATCTGTCTAGTTCCACCGAATCCTTTGTCTTGTGACGAAGTGGCGACGAAAGGAACGCACAAAACAAAGATTTGTTCTTTCAGTCTCCATCCAGCCGCCTGCCACCATCTTCCCCTGCCCCTTCTCTTCCCCCTTTCGGCTCCAGTACGGTATCCACCCACGTGGTTCACCTGATGAGTGGGAAGCAGACGTAACACGCCCCAAAACAACTCCCACTTGTTTGCTTCCTAGTGGGGCGACGGGCTTTCCGGCCTATCGAACAATTGCCGGCATCAACTGTTTTACCTCCCCCCCCCCCAACCCCGAAACTGCGGGAAGGAGGTTCCTTCTCTTCCCCCTTTCGGCTCCAGTACGGTATCCACCCACGTGGTTCACCTGATGAGTGGGAAGCAGACGTAACACGCCCCAAAACAACTCCCACTTGTTTGCTTCCTAGTGGGGCGACGGGCTTTCCGGCCTATCGAACAATTGCCGGCATCAACTGTTTTACCTTCCCCCCTGAACTGACGGAAAGGAGATTCCATTAATGACATCGCTTTGATTTGGCGAACCGGAGGGAAACTGTTTAGCAGTGTGGATAAATTTGTTTCGCGGTAGCTGCCATTTTTTCGCCTTCCGGCCACAAAGCGACAACCTTTCGCAACGTTCGAGATCGGACATAGATTTGCTGTTGCCTTGCGATCACCTGGAGCGTTCACAGGACGGCATGTGAATCAAAGCGGGCAGTCGAACATTTTGGGGGTGAGCTCCAACGTTTTTAAGGGAAGGTTCGATCGTCAGTACAATAAGCGCGCTAATAACAATCATCAGCATGGACAGCAGCTGTGAAAAGTCCCCGATCGAATCGCAGACTGGGTCTAAAATAACAGGGCCAAATATCAATAGAGGAAGCGCAGACTTTGGCTGGACGGGCGCGCCCTCAACGCATCGGCGAACGGTGGCGCAATCGTGCAATGCAATGGACGTGGCGAAATATCACAGTAGCCAGCAACAGTCAGTCCGTTGGCTAACGCCCTGGGAACGCGTCCAGATGATATGGTGGAAAAGTAGGATAAGCATTAATTTTTATATTTTATCTTCTTGCACTAATTATAGTACGTTTCGAAGGGAGGAGTTTCGGTTCACCCTTGTCTTGGGCCGCCACCGTTCCCGTAATGTCGTCGTGATGGCGAAAAGGTGCCGTCAATTAGGGCCGCAAAGAGTGCAAAAATTGTAAACCATCCATCGAACCATTAGAGCTGATGAAGTTTGTGATAATGAAATGATGCTTCGGCCCGTTTTGTGTCAGCTATTTTTCTACTCTCTCTCTAAACACTTCAAATGACGTGGGAGATGTTACTAATGCGTTTGAAGGCTGTTTATGTTACGAAAGTCTAAACATTTTATAGTGCTTTGGTTCAACAAAACAAAGCAATAAATAACCTATTATAGTTCATGAAGGTATTTATTGATAAATGCGCAACAGACTGTCAACCAAACAATTTCCCTCACATTATATCTCTATAGTTATTTTCTTCGATGAAAATTGATTCACGCACGGTATAAACAGTATCAATCATTTCACTTTGCATAAGAATGTTTCTGCAAGCAGCATCCTTGCTGTTGTCTACTCTACTGAGCGAAATTCCTTGCATTTAGGCTCTTCTTCCATCATCTGCTTTACTCCCTTCTTCCGTCTGTTCTGGGCTACGATTAGCGTCCGGACAGCATTATCGGCGTGCCGTAATGATAATTTAATCGGTGTACAGTTAATTAATTGACTTTTAAATTTGTCTTAATGAGTTGTTTGTACATTCATCTGCGTAGTGCGTCAGCTACACCGTACTTAGCGTGCGCTTCCATTCCGATCATTCCGTCCATCGCGCCGTCGTTGCCCGGGTGATCTGGTTTTATTTCCCGCTTCCTCATCTCGCTTGCAAGCTACATTTTCAGGGAGCCCTCCATCTCTGCCCTGGTGACCGTTTCCCAAGCCATCTACCAACTACCGCTACCGGCACCGGCATCGGCAGAGGCAACTTTGTCGTTGCGTGGTCTAATGCTCAGTTGTACGCAGGAAATCATCAGTTTGTTTCTCATACTGTGCTGTTACGTGAGTAACACATTCGGGCTTCCCTGTTTCTGCTGCGGTCTAAACATTTGCCACCACGACGCTGGGGTGGTTCATACTGAGCTTCTCGAGTTGGCTGGTAACCACGGTGCACTAGTTACTATTTAGTACTCACAGTAATGCACTTGAGCTAAGCAAAAAAAATAAAGAGCACACTCAGACACACATTCCCTTTTCTCAAGCGCTAATTTCTCGTTTTCGTATTGCGTCTCAGTGTCTCTTAACTTTGTTCGACACTAATCATTATGTTTTGCGCCCGTCGTACGGCATCGAAGTGCATACTATTTGGTTCGGAAACAGGTCTATTTGCTTGCAGCTGTCGCAATGATGATGCTACTTC
>KZ063126.1:14359-30460 GCA_002091835.1 Anopheles maculatus
ACACACACACACACACACACACACACACACACACACACACACACACACACACACAAACACTTGCATGTAAGAAGCGTCCATTAAACAAAGAAAAAATGGGCTTGAAGTACGTACAACTAAGAAAAACAAAATGCTCAATTTGGGAGTACGCACTGGAATGATGCAATTAGTTGCCAGGAAACTCGGTCCATGGCTGCACTCCTCCACCCCCGGCTGCATCCGATATCCCACAGGTCTGACTCCACTTGATCCAGCCAACAAGCTAGTTTCCAGGAAACTCGGTCCATGGCTGCACTCCTCCACCCCCGGCTGCATCCGATATCCCTCAGGTCTGACTCCACTTGATCCAGCCAACAAGCTCGCTGTGCTCCTCTGCGCCTCGTGCCGAACGGGTCGTTGACGAGCACCGTCCTGGCAGGGCATGAGTCCGGCATCCTCATCACGTGGCCCAACCAGCGTATCCTTCCGGCTTTGGCAACCGTCAGGATGTCTACATCGTCAAATAGCTCAGCTAGCTCGTAGTTCATTCTGCTTCTCCACACGCCCTGCTCGCACACACCGCCAAAGATAGTCCGCAGCACCCGCCGTTCGAAAATGGCGAGTGCATTGGCGTCCTCTGCCAGCATAGTCCAGGACTCGTGCCCGTAGAGGACTACCGGCCGTATCAGTGTACGATATATGGCGCATTTCGTGCGTTGTTGGAGTCTTCTGGATCTCAGGAGTTTGTGGAGTCCGTAGTAGGCACGATTCCCCTGAACAATGCGCCTTCGGATTTCGCTGCTTACGTTGTTGCCGAAGTTACGATCGTGCCAAGGTAGCAGAACTCCTCTACTACCTCGAGATCGTCGCCGTCAACTAATACTCTGCTTCCGAGTCGTGCTCTATCACGGTCGGAGCCTCCGGCAAGCAGGTACTTTGTCTTCGTCGCATTGATCCTCAATCCAATCCTATCGGCCTCGCGTTTCAGTCGGGTTGTTAAAACAGCGTTTCAGTTGCTGTGTGTTAAAACGGGGAAATGGCGTAAAATTATTTTCCCGGCCAAATACCATCGACGGTGAGACGGACTGACATTGGCTGGAGTGTCGCTTGACATGGCCAACAGTGATCTTATGCAATGCAAGAAAATTGTGTTCTTTACTATGGGTTTTAAATTATTTTTTGTTTCAGTACAGACATGTTTCGAAATAATAAATATGTTTACAAAAATAGATCTTGCGATTCGATCAATTATTCCTCTACGAAACTATTTAGAATGGAACGTGTCATATTTAGCATAAACGGGAGCACTTTTGATTGATTGAGAACTTCTGATACAGCAGGGGAAATGGCGGATAAATGATTCCAGACCAAAACCTTGGTTATGCAACGAAATTCTATGCGCAATTTCACTCCCATCTTGTGGTGAAGTATTGATCTCGAAACAATTTACTAACCAACCTCTTCACCACCGATATGCCGACGAACCAGTATAAAAGGTGGATTTATTCGTCTATTTACATAACACGATCATAATTCCATTTCTGTGCCACATGCAAGCACGATCAAACAAGCATGATTTGTATCGCACATTTTCACGATAATTTATTTTATTATAATTGTAAACGAAAGGCGTTCCAAAAAAAAGGCAAAAAAAAAACGCTGTTCCTTCTGACATTCTTTGCCCCGGTAGAACCACTTGGGTGCTTGCTGTTGATAATAGAATTCATGATTTCACGCTCCGTTGTCCTCGGTGCAACGCCTTCATCCACGATCGAATCCTCACGCGAGCTAACGGATTCTCAAGGGTGATGAGTTGCGGTCGCCATACACATACGATTGCGCCACCATGCACACCCCGTGGGTTGTGCACGGGGTGCCGGCAAAACACACATTTCAATATTTTATTATTTTTTAAGCATCACCTCCCTCACACTGCATCAAGAGTAGATTAACCCAGCCCTCTGAACTGATTCTGCGGTCTAGCAAACATCGACGTACGTGCGATGCCGTGTCCTGTGCACGATTTACTCTTCGCGCATCACAGTGTCTCGGAGCGCCAAGCCGCACGGGGTTTGGGCTGGAACGACGAGATGCGCTTTCAATATCGTCCATCACCTAGGGGCAATAGAGGGTGGAACACCATCTTTCGAGTGAGCGAAAGAACGAACACGCAAACACACTGGTGATGGACCCTGTTTGTTGATTTGTTCTTCCCACATCATAAATCACCACGGTTGATTCACGCTATAGGCAACCCGGTTCATCGGATGTCATGGTGTGCAAACCCCGGTTTGGGGGTGGCGTTTCTCAAATGATCGGATTTGAACCCAATCTGCATCGGCATGAATTAAATATCGATTTCAGTGTCGAAGTCAAACCGCAAACGCGCTGGTCAACGAACGGCGCGAATGAAGATGCCGGTAGAGCCCGGCGCCATTGATGGCAGATGAAATCGAAACTAGGTACGGTGGAAGTATACACGAGCCAGAGCGAATGATGCGATTTTTGGCCTTCCTATTTCATATTGCCCCATTATCAACTTCCAGTAACGTTGGTGTGGTATGTTTTGTACCACGATTCATCCTTCGTTCCTTCACTCCTATCTTCGAAACTGAAGAGTAGGCAGAAAACACCGATCCATGGTTGGCATCGGCAAAACCATGCCTTACCGTACCGATCACCTCCGACGGCCAATCTCGATCTTGATAAGGTGTTATCGCACCATGGTCTCGTGATCTCGTAAATCATCCGAATCATTCCGCTGCACGACAGAAGCTTCCAAATTGGAACTTCTACTTTACTGTTGCTGCAGCTATAAAGCCAGTGCTTTGCGGCGATTCGATCGCGACTGACCGATAAGCAGTATGTTTCAGCAACAAATGCAAGCAACGAGAGTGGGAGTGTCTGCTCCGAGTAGTAAAACCATTCTTACGGATACCGATTTTGTACCGGTCGGGATTATGATCATCATGAACGGAATTTCATGATGCTTGTCAAATATTACGCGAAGAGAAGAAAAAAAAAACGAGATTCGAGAGCGATGGAGCTATTTACAGAGTATAAAATGCTTTTCGGGCTTTTGGATTTGATGATTATGATGTTTTCCGTCAAAATGCGCCGCAAGTGGGTATAACAGATTATAGGTTTTCTCGCATCGCATCGTTCGAATTAGAATGAACAGGGTTTACAAGCAGGTTGATAACTTCTCCATTAGCTGATAAACTCGTATTTGCTGTAAATTGCACCTAAAACTTTGAAATGATCAATCCCACCAAAGTACGTATTTGATCAAGTGCAGAGATCTTCCGGTCTAGACACGCTTAATGTATGTAATTCTGTGAAGTTGCCTAAGACATACATTAGTGGATACTATAAGTTGGCCACATACATAAAAATTGGGAATCAAACGACAATGCTCTTCTGTACCCAACAAACTTTACACAGCAGAAAATATTTGATTTGATGGCATGTCATTTCCAGGCAAACAAGAGAGCCGTGAATATGTGCTAGTGATCACGATAAAAGGGCATTGCTTTTGTCAATGGACCAAACGCACAATCAATCCGATGTTAGCAGGCGATTCAAATCATTTTCAACAAGACCAAAGACATGCCTTCGTTCATTCATGGGTTGGCGCAGTCTTGTATGAACGTACGGGACGTGAAGAAATCCTTTCTCTTCTCTTCATACCCGGTGGAAAGCATCAATGAAAGCACCGGGTACTATCGTTGCATTCAAATCTCACCATTAACCGATTCGGAACGTTGTACGAGTTACCTCCATCCCAGCAGGATGTCCGATCGGTGTCATCGCAAAGGCTCCGGAATCATCTCCTCTAAGTACAAATAGGAGTGGATTGGAGAGAAAGAGAGAGAGAAAGAGTCAAAGAACGGAATGATAATCGATCATATCAAATCACGCAGAACGACGATACTTTACCGAAGACGATATCGCGCCTGCCCTGGGTCACGACGACGTTTACTTTGCTCTCCAAACGCTCGAAAAACGCATATACGCATACACAAACGTTTAACGCAATGTACGGCATCTGATTGTCATTGAGGCATGTTATATGTTTTTTTCTCAGTAAAATTTTAGTATACGTGTAAGTGTGTTTGTATGTGTTTGTGTTTATCCACCTCCATAAGTTTATCGATCGTTTGGTCGCGGTTTATGCAAACATTTCACCGTGTTGATAGTGTCCGCCAACTCACCAGACGAGAGTGTCGCCTGCATAAAGCGTACGGCAGGCAAGATGCATTGATGGGTTCCGAAGTGTTCTCCTTCGTACACCTTGATTTCAGCTGTTATTTGTCAACTGAAATAGATTTTCGTGATGATGATAGAGGGCAATGTGGGTCTGCACATCGTACGAGCATCATAACGGTACGCTGCTGTAGGGCCCATTTCAGCTGCACAAATCCGATTGACGTATCTGTCAAACGTGTTCCGTCTGCTGGTCCTAATTGTTATTTCCGCCTGCGATCTGCATGTCTCGGTCATCGGACGGAGCGCATTAGCCCGCCTTCACCTTCGGGCGGTTGCAGCGCGTTCATCTTGCGGTGCGTTGAAATATGTGTTAATGCTGCGCTTGGCCCGCTTTTAAGCACTTCCTTTGGGGAGCCCCCCCGTGAATTGATTTGCTTCGATCAGAGAGACATTCGCCGCATGGGCAGCATTTGCCGGATATTTTGTTTCATGCTGTCCGCTCCCCGAAAGAAGCCGGCTTAGTGCTTGTTGTTTTTTGGGGTTCTATTTTTGTTCCACGCGGATCGTCACTACGTCACCGTCGGAATTCGGTCACACGGCGGTGGGCGGAAAAGTATTGAATGTGAAGTAGGCTTCGCTTTGCGTTCCGTTTAGCCGGAAGGCCGCACAAAATGCCATCCACGCGATTGCAACGCGCCGTAGCAAATGAGGCTGGCCATGGTAAGCCGGAGAGCGCGTCTGGCAACCGGGAAATGGAATGCCTACGGACCCGGGGCTGACGAACCTACGGAGCGGCAACGCCGGCAACGGTACAACGACAAACCATTAGCGAAGAAAAACCATAGACCTATTAAAAGCCTGCCTAGTCGCGATCAATCCAACGCGGTAGGCAGAAGATGCGAATGTGTGCTGCTGGCCTGTCTCGCAGTCGTAATTCGGTTGGATCATCCGGTTGTCCGGCTGTGCAGCAAACCCACACAGGCGGCCAGCGTCCAAAAATTTGCTACGTACAGAAATATGAGCTGCAACGTGTAAATGTGTAACTGTTGTTGGCTTTTCTTTTTAGTACACGTACCCCCATTCGTACGGCTGATGTAAGCGACCGCACATCATGTGAAGCAGTGGATCAGCGATCGATCAGAAGAAGGGCACGTTCTCATGCTTGCTCAAAACCCGTGCCCCTCCTTTCTCGATCCCGGTTGCCAGCGCAGGTAGCGACGCGCCCAACCGTATCCGAAGCAGGTGTGAAAAACAAATCAGCTGGAAAATTATACATCATCAAAGTCGCTTCGATCATGCCGTGCCAGAGGTGGTACACGCCAGGGAGATAGGGATTGCTTTTTCGGCTATGCTTAAGGGTGCCGAAACTAGTCAAGCACCGCAATAAAACGCTACGAAATGATACTCTAATGTGTACGTTGTACCATTGTACCGAGTACTAGAACGTGAAGTTGCCGTCTCGCAGACAGGGGAGGGAAAAACCATAAACAGTGCCCCTCACACAAACTGGACGCATTTGATTGAAAGGCTGCCCGGAAATAACGAGCAATATGTGGTAGGTATAGTGTGCAATAAAAGGTTCCTTGCTTGCAACTTGCTGTTTGTGGTCTCCGTCAAATCGAATCACAAGGGGGAGAAAATTCGGCCTTCTAACCGTTCGCTCATAGTCAGTTCATAATTGCTTCCCGGGGGTTTAAAGAACAGAGCTACAGATCGAGGTTGCAGCAAGCCTTCAAGAACGGTATGTGCTCGGGGGTTTTGTATGGCTACTTGTAGTAAAATTTTTCCATCTTTCAATACCCGGGTTCGCACTTGGAGAACGAGCATCGAAGGTGATGAAAGATGAGTTGCCGACCGAATATCGCAACGCAGCTGGTTTGTGTGCAAGTTCCACTACATTGGCCTTACCCTAATAGCTCCCGCAGCGCAGAAATCCGACACTGATAATTATTGTAATTTATATGACATAATGCAGCGTTTGGATTCCATCCATCAAAACGGAACAGTGCGCACTGTTTAGCTGTGCACTTGTGAACTTGTACGAGGTCGTGCTACGTTGAACTCGTTATGAGTGAGTGTCATGGCGATGGAGCTGATGCGCCGGGTATACTTCTGTTTGCGACGAGATCGAGATCTCACCGGCCAGGCTCGCAGATAATCGTGGAAGGGTAAGGCTGGGCAATGGATATGCTTTTGCAAGACAAGATCGCAGCCTACCGGTTCATCCACAGTTACCGGGCTGGATGAAACGATAACAGAGGCAAGATGCAGACTGGGAAGCTGTAACCTTAGTTCCACGAACGTCAAGAGTGGCGAGGTAGTGCGATGCTATTACATCGCCACTCATTCATTACTGCTCGGTAGTAAAAAGCGGCGGCAAGGAGGCGCATGTTGTGCGGACACATCTCTCAGCGGGTTGGTGCGTCGTTTATTAATTTTTCCAATGTTTAATTCATACACATTCCACATAGCGAAAGCAACCCCTTCCACGGGCGACTGTGTTTTATTCATCCGAGCAATAGAGATGAATTTGACGGCCAGATGAAATTCTTTTCTCTTCCCTCCCGTCCCGTGTACCGCTCTCCGACTGAAGTCATTCCGGATATTAGCAGAAATATTTCGGGCGAGCTACGATCGTTGCATTAAACGGGTTTTTTTTTTGTGTCTATCGGATGAGTGCTGAGCTTCGAATGACAGCTTTTAGCCTAACTGTTTGCGAGCAAAATTTTTCCATCTCTTAATTTTGACGCTTCGTTTCGACTTCCGAAATTTGCGCGGATCCTGCACGGATGTGCTCAGCGAAGTGCTTTTCCGTTACCGCTTGCCTTAAGCATTTTGGCCATTTGTGCGGCTCACTGCAAGAGGAAGCAGTGCCGATGGCGAATCTGTTTGGAACTTCCACTTCTTTGCAACGGTGCCAATTTTTGGAAGGTGTTGCTAATGTAGCCGCTCTTAGCTCCGGAAGTAAAGTTTCCGAAAGAATGCGCAGAAACATTACCTCGCGAGGCACGGAATCTCACGGGCTGTAGCCAGCGGAATTGCCCACTGTTGGTATGAATAAATAAATTGAATGTTCACCTTTTAAACCTGAACTACCTTTCCCATCCACTTATCACCATTTGGAGAAGTTTATGAGATGCTGTAAACGTAACATGTTTTTCTTTTTTGTGCTAGCCGAAACTAGCCGCAAGGTATCGCAAGCGCATAATGTTCTATGAAAACTGGAAGGCTATAAAAAATGCGTAAAAATATTAACTTCCATACACCGGACAAAAGCTAATTTTTGGAGGGACTTTGTTGATGTGAGAAAAAATACATGACCACATTTTTAAGTTGCGTAAACATTAATAATCATGCAGTAACAATAGACATGCACTTTTCACGGACTCTGCCCATAAGATTTTGTTGAAAATGATAAACAAAGTTATGATTAGGAGTAGAACAAGTACTATTGTCACCCATTAATCGTACGTTTTATTATGTGAGAAATGGTTCAAACGTATTCTTATAGCAAGAAAAGAACCGCTATAAATATGAAAGAAAGTATAGTAACAACATTATCACTATGTAAATGTAAACTAACGAACTATGCTAAATTTTCGTAACATATAGCAGAATATTCTTTCAAGAACGACAGCAAAACTAGCCCATCTACAGCAACCGAATTTAAGTAGATTTGTGTACAAATTCCAAACTGTCATTTTGGTTGACATGTTCGCCAAGAACCTTCATCACATGGCACGCGGTAGATAAAGAATGGGTGGCTAATCTTTCGTTTCTTTCAATGGCCACGTATCCTGCTTGTCCTTGTCGACACGGTGCAGTAGGACACTGGAAACTGGCTTGGCACGATACCATGCAAATGCGCAATGGAAATGTCATCCAAGTTTTGCTCTTCGAACGTCGAAGTTTGACGCAGAAATGCGGTTGGTTTGTGTATTTTTTTTGTTTCAGGCCCTTTCCGTTCTTTTGGCGTTTCCGCATACAGGGCAGGGCATTCCGTACACCCGTACGACGTCGAAACAAACAAAGCTTTGGACAGGCGAGAGCACGAAAGTTCTCGAGCTTTAAATGTGCTATCGATTTTAATTAATCAGCAATAGTAACAATTGAATGGTGGCATCGAAAGCATTCCCCATTTTACCCGCTCCAGCACGTCTATAGTGCCATCGGTTATGTAAATGGAAACGGACAACTGCTGCTGCTGCTGCTGCTGCCTTAGTGAGTAGTCCGGCGCTGGAGGTCAACGGCGGAAAATACCGCTGTTCTGCGAGACTTCTCACACTGCCACTGGGCATGCAAATGCTCTTCTTCGCAGTAATAAGGAATGTTCGTTTCGCGAGAAGAGGACCTCCAAATACACGTACATTTTTACCCCGCCCTACCCCACCACCACAACGCACACACACACACACACGCAGCACAGGGACGACGGCACACGACACTCGGACGTTTCGAAGCAACACGGGTACGAATTTTCTGCGAGTTCTGCGCACGGCAGATGAATCGTCGGTGATAAGCATAAATAGAGGCAATTGAAATAGTTTTGCCATGTTCTGAGTCGCCCATTTCGTTCGCAACACAGCGGCGACTGGGGCAGGAGCGAATCCGGAGAAATAATACGCGAATGCTTGCGGATTAGGATCATGTTGGAGCTTGGAGCTCGGGTCACAACCGCACAACCGCGTATAACTGGGCAACTCTGTCGTTGCGCAGTTCGTCGTGCCCTGACTGGCGAACAAAGCCACTAACTACTTGCTCGCGTTGTATCCAAAAGCGTTTGACAGGAAGGAAGTAGCTACATTCGCCCGCTCAACGAGTAACGAGAACGAACCAGACAGACCGTTCCACAAACCGTTCGGGCCATACCTTCTGGCACAGGATCGGCCCAGTATGCTGAGTGGGAGTTGCTGGCATTGTATGCAATGGCGATGCAGGAGTATGGAGCAGAAGCACAAGAATGAAATTCTACGACTCGGTGTCAACACTCACACTCGCAGGTCGCATTGGGCACCGTGTGCCAGGAGATGGTGCCAGCGTGAATAATGGGGCAACGGTTAGAACGGTGTGCGGAATATTAATTTTCAATTAAGATTGTTCTCCTTGGCCCGTATACTTTAACCAGAGGTTAGGTTCAACCGGGTGGTAGGGTAAAACGGAAAAAAAAGGAATTTGTTAGGCGCGTGTGGTTTGGCACGTACGTACAACGGTTCTGGTCTGAATCGGGAAGTTCTGCTACAATATATCGGGCAGTAAGTTCATTTGCCATTGGCGAAGTGTGAGTGCACAGAGGAAACAATTGCGTTACGGTTACTTACGCTGATTATGCAATGTGAGCAAAGGTAAGTCATGAGTTTAAAAAGAACTTATCGCTTTTGTTTAGCTACTGTAAGCAATAGGACCATTAAGCATTTTAGGAACATTATAATATTTTAAACTATAAGATTACATATTTTTAAATAGAATAACTCTAAACAAATGGAAAACGTTTAAAATATTGCTAATCGGATGATGAAGGCGGATGATACTGAAAACTATATTCCTTTCAGATGGCTTAACAATTCTATAGGGAGTAATAAACCATCGCAGTCAAAGCACCAATGACATAAAGACCTACATGAGACAACTAGATTTTGACGGACACATATTCCACCCGCTTCACATAGATAAACTTCGCACCTAATGGAAAGGTGTGAAAAGTGAAGAGAAATGTGCAGTACACAGAGCAAACCGCAAAACCGTGTGTCACAACAAATGGTATGCGACAAATAAACAACGAGAGCGATCGTTCTATGTTTGCGTTGGTTTGATCATACGTTCGCACAATCTTCGGAATCGCACACGTGTGTTGAAACTGTCGCTTACTCACTGTACTTGACCCCCGGGTGTTACTATTCGCTGTTCACGCCACTAGCCAGCCAACACCGCCTGATTCGACCGGGGCGCGCTTCGTGCTATCGTGACGGTTAGGAATTTTAAATATGCACCGTTAGGTGGACACCGGGAGAAGGGTTCAAACCGCATGAAATAACCATACTGTACACCATCGTCGGGCAAGATTTTAAGCTCAAGCTGTTGTACTACACCGATTTATCATTTTTATCGGTGACCTGATTTCCGCTGGCAACGTCAAAAGGGCCGTGAAAAGCGGCGTAACCAATGTCGTATTCCCGGAATGGACACTTCAAATCGATCATATGCTACGAGAAAGAGACAAGAATCCCGCGCGTGAAGACTCGTCCACCGGTTCGGCTTGTGTTGCGTGTGTGTGGGTCATGCAGTCACGGGCAAAGGTAGAGAAGAAATGGCACTGATCTCAATCAACGAAAATATGTGTAAGCGCCTGACTCGCGCATCCGAAAAAAAAAAATGATTCACCTCCACATGCAGCGGGTAATGATGGCATCGTAATAATAACTGTTAAATTGAATTTTTGAACCATCGCCCGTCTTTACCTTTCCCGGTTCTTTCGACCTTTCCCAGTGGATGGGCCGTCAATGGATGGACGGTCAAGTGTAGTGGGCCTGAATGCAGGAAGTTTGTGCCTATCAGTCACCACTTTCGGCGGTACTTCCCGCTTCCTACGCACTATCTCGCCCGGGCCGAAAATGCACAAGAACGCACACCATGGGTCTCTTGCGATCGTAGGGAATTTAGTTTTCGGCGACCTTACGACACAGTTCTACGGCGCTTCGGAGAAAGAAGATCGCGCTGTCTTGCCCCTTTCATACCATGCTTTTGTCTCGAGCCTCGAGTCTTCGCGCCCTATACCCATGCAGTCATTTTTATGTTCATGAAAAGAAACTTGTAACAATAAATATGATGAATTTTTCGTAGTGCACTTATCGGTGTATTTAATCAACGCTTTCTCCCGTTCTCTACGATGCTATCAGTCCATCACACTGCCAGCCGTATCTCCTACCCACCCACCCCCTTCGGCGATTTGCGTTTCTTTTGTCCCGGATTCATTTTGGCTTCTCATGATCAACCCGATGCCATCTGAAAACGATGAGAAATGAGTCTGATTCCGGCTTACGCGGCTACAAACGCAAACGGTAATGCAACCGTAACATCTCGGCGCAACCAACACGGATGACCGGTGATCTTTGCAAACGTTTTGGGGAAAACGCAAAAGCGCAAAGGGACGGTCGGCCGGCAAAAATTGATCCACTTTAGGAAGATTTGCATTGTGAAGATGAAAGAAACAGGAACACGGCATATAACGCGTCCACTGGACATGGTTCATGGAACATGCCATTGAATTTGCAAGTACCATACATTACGCTGTGAATGCGTTCCGTTAAAGCTTACGTGTGAAGAAGAAAAGTGGTAAATTTGTTAAAGCAGTCTCTTAAGCATGCAATGAACACAGGGACAAGATTTGTTGTCATCTTTGCGTCTGATGTATCATCGACGAAGAGTACTGTATGTACTGTGTATTTAGAGTAGCTTAAAGTGAATCTTTCACAGCACGTTGGGTCTTGGCTATCGAAACATCTTTGAAGTTTCTTTTCTATTACGTTATTTGAACAATCCATCTGTGTGACCAACCAACATTAAAGCAATGGAATGCATTCGAGGTTTGTGCGAGACAACGCGTGCCAGATTTTGTCTCGGTGCCTTATGATATCAGGGCGGATATGCAACGACATACATCGAAGTAAATCAGTTCATCTTTTGCCACGGTCAGTCAGTCGGTTGCTGTGTCACTGCCTCTACCGGTCAGTGGATTACTAGGCAGTACGAATGAGGGCCAATGTCTACCGTAGACTTCCTATAGCCTGGTTTTTGTCAAGATGAAGGAGCGAAGAAATTGTCGTTTCATTGTGCGCCACCATACGTTTGATGCATTCACGAGCGTTGCACAATGATTTATCGTTACGGTGTAATCATATTCCAACAAGGAAGTAAGAAGCACAATCATGATTATATATGTGGGTTAGTGGTTTATCTTGAAACATAATCATAATAATTTTGAAAAGATACTATTGGCGTTTTTCCGTTCACAATGATTTTATGATTGTTTGCATTAGACAAATCGACAAATCGAAAACAAAGACAAATCGTTGTGCAAATGTCAAAAAACACAATTTTGTTTGTACTTATAGTTCTGACTTTAAAATAATTAAATATGAGAAGAAGTGATTTTTTACCGATTTTTTAGGTAACCA
This sequence comes from Anopheles maculatus, assembly GCA_002091835.1. Classification (NCBI taxonomy): domain Eukaryota; kingdom Metazoa; phylum Arthropoda; class Insecta; order Diptera; family Culicidae; genus Anopheles; species Anopheles maculatus. The sequence goes on from KZ063126.1 coordinate 26,719, forward strand.
AATACAATTTATATTTAGTAGATATGGGCGGCTCGGTGGTAGATGCGACAGCGGCGCCAATCTTCACACGGCAGGACCGGGGCTCAAGTCTTAGCTGGGACTTTCCCCCATAGTGAGGACTGACTATCCAACTATGTGGTAACAATAAGTCTAGTAAGCCAGAAATAGCAGGCATGACCTAAGAGGTCGTGAGGCCAAGAAAGAAGAAGAAGAAGAAGAAGAAGATTTAGTAGATATAGTGCTTTAGATGCGTTTATAAAACATTCTTTTAATTAAAAATAAGATCATTAAGCGATGCAATTGCCATTGCATGTAACACAAATCTATAGCGTAGTAAAGAAAAGAAGTTTACATCGATTATGTAACAAAGTTGTACCGGTACTGCACCTGTCCAGTAATTTGACTGGAGTGTAACAGCCAATTCACGTGAGTAAGCTGTGTAAACACACTTGAACGAACACAACGAATCTTAAACAAACAATTTGATTGATGATGTCTACCGAAATTCGATGTTAAAATGCATCGTCACGTATAACGGATTGTTTTTCTCCAAAAACCTGTCAAAGGGCAACGGTCGGAAAGGTAAACAAACCCGTCCGTACGTGAGCCTGAAGTTTCGGTCAACTTCAGCCGGCTGGCATTACTCGTTCGTGCTAGTACAAAATATCCTTTTAATTAATATCCTCCAACAAGTGCTGCACGTCGAGTGCCGGCGTATCGCGTGCTTCATGGCACCGCGTGCCAGACACATGTCCAACTATTTTAAAGGGTTGAAACAGTAGTAAGTTACCAACGAATTATAAGCCTTTTCCTCCAACAGATGGAAAAGCCCTTTGCGCTTGTCAGCCACCAAACCACTCGACCTTCAATGTCTTAGAACTCAAGAACTCTGGATAGCCCTTTTCAAGTCCCTGCGCTACCTTCTGCAGCTTCTTCGGCCGCCAATATTGCTGCTAACCGTGCGCATGTCCGCTAGCATTCCCGCCTCTGAAGTGTTTATGTTCGTGGATGGTGCACTTTCGAGCGGGCATTTTCAAGCGCTCATGTCAGCGATTCGAACCGCTTGAACTCCGAAGTACTGCACGGTTAACAAGATACAACTGCACCACGGAACACAACATATTTTACACGTGCGCGCGAGCGTGCGCGTGCAACCCGTCCACCTAAGATAAGTAGCTGATGATCATGCTCGCGCAAACTTATGGGTTTTTCTTCCGAGAAACGCACCCGATGCCATTACGATGGCACCCGATAGGACCTATCTAGGAGGACAGCGTCTATATCTGTGATCGGGACCCGTTGCCTTCCTTGTTCCACTAATACAGCGCGCGTTTTGTCCGCGAGCAAAACACATTCCGCGGCAAATTTATTTGCCCCACCAGAATAATGGATAGGTGCAAAATATGACCCCAACTTCCTGCCGCTTCTCAAAACTCTATAATCACTGGACTAAGCCAGTTTACCGCAGGTGTCACGTTCAACAAATCCTTCCCATCTGTCCCGCTGAGCAATCGCATTCCATTGGGCTCCTTCCTATCCTGCTCTGGTCACCCGATCATATGGTGAATTTCAAATTGATTTCTATCATACGGTTGGCAGTTTTAATTAGACGAACGCGCCCGATGTTCTCGCACAAGCGCTCGCGCCCCTTCCGTGAGCGTGATGATCATTCACTGCTTAAGCATAGCACACAATAATGCCGGATGCCGGAAAACGATGCCCTTTACACATGATGGACCGGAGACGGGTCAGGCCACATGCGTACCACAGGCGCAGCAGCATTCCAGGAGCGGTGTCAGGAAGTGTTCGGTTCTCGCCATTTGTAATTAATCCATCCATCTAAAGCGCGAAGGCAATTATAAGCTCATTAATCAGAGCTAATCATTAGCAGTAGTTCGTATTCCTGGGTCTCGGCCGTTTGAGCTAACGTGTGAGAAAATTGACCATCTGAGAGATGTTTTCTCAATGACCACTATGGGTAAACAGCTTTCACGTTGGGTGTTGGACAGTAAGTACGCGCGCCCGAGACTGCGGTAGGGTAAACCGCTGGTTATGGACGAAAGATTTAAATCAATTAATTCGATTAGAGCGCCGTTCATCGTCACCTTTCACTCCTCCGATAGGAGTCCAGCACACACGCATTAAGGGGCCATTCTAAGGGCCACAGCAAAAGCATCTGCACAGCAGTGCAACATGTCGTAGCATCGAGCTTGTCCGGCAGGCCGGTGTGCGTTTCGACCTTCACTATGTCTTCACGACTTTTCCATTCGATCGTAATTAGTGGGCTGGCCGACGGTGTCCGTTTACTCTCGAGAAAGGGTCACCTGCCGCAGCGGCTTTAGAGCGCGACTACTTTCTCCCACTAATGCTAATGAAACTTATCCTGTTTGATCCAACATGAACGGAATGCCATACCTTCTTCGGCGTATGATGAATGATTCAAAGCTAACAGCAATCTGTCAGCAAACAAATGTAAATGCGCCCTAGTGTGAGCTGTGTACAAGCTGAGCTGCTTTGTGTAACATTTTTCGCACCTCACGGCAACTATCGGACTTGCCTCCCGGGTGGCCAAACAACGGTTAATATCCATAGGCTAATTGATATTAAATTGGTGAGTGTGGTAGATAAGTTTTAGCTAATTAATAAAGCTACAGCGGTGATCCCAGCACGTCAACACCAAGCAGAACAACACGGTTGCAGAACTTAACGGTAGAATCATGCGTACATCATGTTACTCTGCCAACAGCTGAAACACAGAATATTGCACTACGCGTGAGAACTCACGCCTGGAGGTAGGCCAAATGTGAATAATGTGTTTATCCTTCATCAACGGCATCATAAATCACTTTTAGCACGTTTAACGGCTGCGTGTAGATGAAAAGAAAGTGTAAACTAGCAAATATTGAACGCTCGTACATCGTGTTTAAAGATCGCTTTTTTGTGCCAGTTACATCGTTGCATTGACAATGATGCACGAAATAGCATTTCAAACGTAGTCACGATAAGAAAACACTCCATACGTCTCGACCAGACAAGTCTGAGCAAATTTAGGATGAATTTCTACGCCCACTTGTCACATAGCATTGATCCATACATAAACACGTTCCTTGTCCATTGTAGTTACATAGATAAAATCGACAGCATTAGACGCACGGGCAATACTTCCTCCGCAGCTGGTTTCCTCTTCTTTCGAGCAGTTGTAGTTGTAAGCATGAAAAAGTAAGCAGGAAATCCTATGGATTAACCTTTATCAGGTCATTTAATGATTGAGGTTAGCGCAGCAAGTGGAAATTCGAGAGCAACAACAAAAAAGATGTACAAGCGACGAACCTTCTTTGCGTCTAGTTCGGGCGTTCGGACGGGGTCACTTTTTACGAATACTATAAGACATCACTTATGTGCCGAAGATAGAGCGAACGAGAAACGAGAGTTCCCTGCTTCCCAATCAAACGTGGCCTTGTGGGAGTGGGTGGCATGTATTGCAGGAATGTTTGGATTGCCCGCTAAATGAAGTCAAGCCACACGCATCTGTGACACTTCTGCCGAGTGGCTCGATTCGGTGTGGGTTCGTTCCAGCCCGAACGTAACAAAACACTTGACCAACCAGAATGACTAGGAGTTTGCCACTTCTTTTGGTCAGCTGTTTGTGGTGTGTGTCTGATTGCTTAGGATTTAATTCTCACTGCAATAAAATATAGGTCAGTCGGTTGGTGTTTGGTTTTCGTGCTGCAGGAAGCAGGGG
>KZ063126.1:30473-64279 GCA_002091835.1 Anopheles maculatus
GCTTTAGAGCGCGACTACTTTCTCCCACTAATGCTAATGAAACTTATCCTGTTTGATCCAACATGAACGGAATGCCATACCTTCTTCGGCGTATGATGAATGATTCAAAGCTAACAGCAATCTGTCAGCAAACAAATGTAAATGCGCCCTAGTGTGAGCTGTGTACAAGCTGAGCTGCTTTGTGTAACATTTTTCGCACCTCACGGCAACTATCGGACTTGCCTCCCGGGTGGCCAAACAACGGTTAATATCCATAGGCTAATTGATATTAAATTGGTGAGTGTGGTAGATAAGTTTTAGCTAATTAATAAAGCTACAGCGGTGATCCCAGCACGTCAACACCAAGCAGAACAACACGGTTGCAGAACTTAACGGTAGAATCATGCGTACATCATGTTACTCTGCCAACAGCTGAAACACAGAATATTGCACTACGCGTGAGAACTCACGCCTGGAGGTAGGCCAAATGTGAATAATGTGTTTATCCTTCATCAACGGCATCATAAATCATTTTCAGCACGTTTAACGGCTGTGTGTAAATGAAAAGAAAGTGTAAACTAGCAAATATTGAACGCTCGTACATCGTGTTTAAAGATCGCTTTTTTGTGCCAGTTACATCGTTGCATTGAAAATGATGCACGAAATAGCATTTCAAACGTAGTCACGATAAGAAAACACTCCATACGTCTCGACCAGACAAGTCTGAGAAAACTTAGGATGAATTTCTACGCCCGCTTGTCACATAGCATTGATCCATACATAAACACGTTCCTTGTCCATTGTAGTTACATGGATAAAATCGACAGCATTAGGCATACGCACGGGCAATACTTCCTCCGCGGCTGGTTTCCTCTTCTTTCGAGCAGTTGTAGTTGTAAGCATGAAAAAGTAAGCAGGAAATCCTATGGATTAACCTTTATCAGGTCATTTAATGATTGAGGTTAGCGCAGCAAGTGGAAATTCGAGAGCAACAACAAAAAAGATGTACAAGCGACGAACCTTCTTTGCGTCTAGTTCGGGCGTTCGGACGGGGTCACTTTTTACGAATACTATAAGACATCACTTATGTGCCGAAGATAGAGCGAACGAGAAACGAGAGTTCCCTGCTTCCCAATCAAACGTGGCCTTGTGGGAGTGGGTGGCATGTATTGCAGGAATGTTTGGATTGCCCGCTAAATGAAGTCAAGCCACACGCATCTGTGACACTTCTGCCGAGTGGCTCGATTCGGTGTGGGTTCGTTCCAGCCCGAACGTAACAAAACACTTGACCAACCAGAATGACTAGGAGTTTGCCACTTCTTTTGGTCAGCTGTTTGAAAAAGTAAGCAGGAAATCCTATGGATTAACCTTTATCAGGTCATTTAATGATTGAGGTTAGCGCAGCAAGTGGAAATTCGAGAACAACAATAAAAAAAGATGTACAAGCGACGAACCTTCTTTGCGTCTAGTTCGGGCGGACGGGACGGGGTCACTTTTTACGAATACTATAAGACATCACTTATGTGCCGAAGATAGAGCGAACGAGAAACGAGAGTTCCATGCTTCCCAATCAAACGTGGCCTTGTGGGAGTGGGTGGCATGTATTGCAGGAATGTTTGGATTGCCCGCTAAATGAAGTCAAGCCACACGCATCTGTGACACTTCTGCCGAGTGGCTCGATTCGGTGTGGGTTCGTTCCAGCCCGAACGTAACAAAACACTTGACCAACCAGAATGACTAGGAGTTTGCCCCTTCTTTTGGTCAGCTGTTTGTGGTGTGTGTGTCTGATTGCTTAGGATTTAATTCTCACTGCAATAAAATATAGGTCAGTCGGTTGGTGTTTGGTTTTCGTGCTGCAGGAAGCAGGGGACGCATGAAAAACAAACTACACTCAATCGACACCTCGGCACACGCAAACCAGCTCGTTCAGTTGCTCGCGCGTTAATGTTTCTGTGCCCGGCGCGCGTCCGGTTAATGTGTGAAAGGAAAAATTAGTCACTACACGGGGGCTACCACTTTTGCAGCGCTTGGGCAGTGAGAAAGAGACACAATTATTCACCGTACGCCGGGGTGTGCTGCCTTCTGGCCGAGCATCGGCACAGACCGGTCATGGATGTTTGACTTTCTATAGCAAACCCTGACCGTGTCCGCACCAGGAATCCATCAAACATCCTGAGTCAGCAATTTTCTGGGCGCAATCTGTTGCAATCAAGCATTCAAGTTATTGAAGATACAAATAAATACTTACACTCACATGCCCGCATAATCTGTGCACTGTGTGTGTGTGTGTGTGACTGGCACCGCACGATCGTTGAGCACTGTTTTCTTAGGTTGCGATCGATTATCACATTGTGATTTAACGTCTTAATCTTACCGGTGACGGATCGAGCAGCCCTTTCGCGGAAGATTGAAGCGTGTAGAAACACGAACTGTAGCAAAGAAAAAATCTTATCAACTACTTCAATGTTATTTAGCACGGTGGGCAGTGCGCGGCAGCGGTCGACACCTGTACGCTGTGCCCGAGCCAATTTAAAACGAATCATCTCCTGTGACGTGACGAAGCGTGGGTCCACATGTAGAGCTGTCTTGTTAAACATATATACCAATAGTTTCTTAATCTCTGCAAGCCACTTCCGAGTAATATGCGATAGCATAATTGCAGATAGAGGATAATACAGATATTAAAAACTTCGCAGCGAATACTTCCATAGTGTAATGGTGAGATCTCTACACGATTACGATTCTGAACTAAAATTGTAAATGAGACCAGAAAATACGAACTCCAGAACCACCATTCTCCAAATTTCTTTACCATAGAGACGAACTAGCCCCGTCCAATACGGGGCAACTGGAGCATAACTTTGTTGTGCGACCTACACTTTCGAAAAGATTTCCTGTGTTCAAAATAGAGGACACAGTGTGACCGATCGGATTCGATCCTGTGATTGGATGGTTTGGCCTCATCTACGAGCAAACAAGCTTCTACCGCCCCATCCCAACCGCCCCGGTGGGCGCGAATGCTCTAACAAAAGCAACGATTGCCTCACGATAATGAGAAGCTAACGACACATTCGACGCTAAGATGATGTAGACCGGGAAAGAATAAACGGCTCCTCACACACACACACGCCTGATTACCCACATTGGCCGAGAGTGGGGAGATATCAGGCCGATTGTCAAATCGTATACCGATCGTTATCATGAAAAATGAGTTCTCCGTGTCTTGGGTGCAGAGAAAGTTGAAAACAAAACGCAATCAACGCCCCGCTACCAACGAAACGGCCCGGAAATTGATTTACGTGCCGGTGGCTGTGCATTTTTGGTGTAAGCGAAACGAGACAACGCACAGTGCAGCCCCGTACCAGTAGCATAGTGTGCATAATGCCGGTACGCTAGCCGTCCAGTGGCTAGATGCGAAGCTACTTCCGAAATGGAAACACGTAATCGATCGAGTTCCAAACGAAATTGGTGCGTTACGTCGAACGGTCATTTTCTTACTCAATTTTCAGCACATTTATCCACTCGCTTCCACTTTCTCGTGCTCTTATGCTGCGGTCAAGAGATGCCTGAAACGATGCGTGAAGTGGACGTTGTTTCATTTATCCAAATACTAACAATAGGTACGCTAGTATTGGGGCGGGGAGGGGGAAAGCCTATTGCGGTTCGGTGTTATGCAAAGTGGCCGTGAAATGGGCAAAGCCGCACAACCCCGGTACTACAATATCACGCTGTGTTCAGCTTCCTTCCATTTCGTACATTTTATGGGACATGACTGACGAAACGGAGGAGCGTGATGTGCGGCTTGTCTCAGTGACCGACAAAGGGAGTCGGCCGTGAAATGTTGAAAATACAAAAAATCCACATTTCCTTCTTTTTCGGCTTAATGACTTGATCAAAACAAACGCCTGTACAAACGCCAATGATAAGAGCATAGCAAGACCAACCGCACCCACAAGCTCGGGCACTTGATTGATGGATCGGCAAATTGAACGACAAGCAAAAGGCCTGGACGAGCCTTGCACTTCGAGGAAAATTGTCGATATCTGCCGCCGTGTGCTGGAAACGAACGAATGAAAATTTAACAATGAGAATAAATTGGAAAATTTACCATTGTATCCATAACGCACGATAACATAATCCAACTACTGGGCGTTAAAGCGGAAAATGAGGTGTGGGATAAATTGTACAAGTAGCTAGATATGCCATAATTAATTTCATAACGGCTAGTGGTTATGCTGGGACTATTACATTATTATTGGTCAGTAGGATCGGATAGGCACTATTTTGTTTGGTTAAAAATAAGGATTTTTAAGGTTTGGTACATTATGAAAAATTCAGGATTTTGTGAACGAAAGAATTGTGATCATTTTATGCAACAAAACTCAAGTTTTGTAAAATTTAGAGTGAAAAATGTGCTCGTTTAAGAGTTTGGCATCCTAATACCATCTAGCAGCAATCAACAATATTACGTTTTGTTTCGTTTCGGCAAGGGTGTAAGTGTTTCATAAATAATTTCAAACCGGTCTTTCAGAAACGATTTTTCACCACTAGTGGACGTTGATGAAAACATTAAAACAATTGCGACGATAACTGTAAAAAACGCAACACAACCCCGGCGTGAGAATGTGTGCCGAAACTTTCGCCCATCGGCACACCAACACGAATGTCAGCACGGGGATGGAAAACCAAATTTCTTTGCTGCCCCCGAACGCCCAAACGTGCCTGATTCAACGGGCGCGCACCCGCTTTTCCGCACCGAGTGTGGTGTGATCAAATCTATGCGCGTGGGGTAGCAGAAAAGCGGGTTTCCACGATTTCTTAGCTGCATTCTTTAAATGTAAAAAGGAAGCTAACCCATTGTTGGCCACTTTTTTGAAATGTGCCCGAAAACAATGAAACCTCCCCTGCTGGGGCGGTCGGAAAAAGAATGGGAAGCCGAAAACTGTCACACTAGAGCGCAGTGTGGTAAGTGATTTTTCGGTCGTTTCACATCCACATCGTGATGACCATTTTCTCTTACGGCCACAGCAGTGGACCAGGGTGGTGTGTGGCTGTTGTTTTCATCAACGTTCTCGTATCACTTAAGGCCACAGCACGACGACAGTATCGGTTTTCACCAGGGAAAACGAAATATTAGATGAGCGATTAAAATGCAGCCACGAATTGGATGAAAACACTGTTAAGCTGATGATGCTTCTCTCACAATTTTTAACACCTGGATACTATGAACACTGCTACTGACAAACGTAATAAGGTTAAATCATCCACGAGCTTACCTGGTCGAGCAATAAAAGGTTATAAAGGGGAAAATATAATGCATTTATCATCCATGTATAAAATTATTATTTTATAAAATAACATGTATAAAAATTGCACATAAAAGTAGCTTGGTTTGACATTATTGTTTCATCATCAAGACCTCGCTCTTCCAAAACCTTATTTCTTCTTCTCTGCGTTGCAGAATGCTATTGACTAAAAACTAATAACGGCAACACTTGCACCATCCGTAATAATGTCTTCAACAGCGGGCCAACATAGATTGCGTCATAAATTGCACTATCATGATTCGAGTGTTCTAGTTTCCCAAACACGATGGATGCATTCTTTCTGAAGCGTAATTTTTAATAGCAACCAATCTAACGCAGAAGGTGTGCTATCTAATGCGATAAATCCACCTAGCCGGGGGTTGCTAATGCAGCAAGTCTCATCGGGAATTAGTTACGCCCAAATGTAACGGTCGCATGAAACCACCGGGAAGGTTATTAGTTGATAGAGTTGTACCGGCTCGTCAACGTCATCCGAGGTTAGCTAGAATGTGGTTGCGCGGGCCGGCAGCTTCAGCGTGCCGTGGTTGATGCGCTGCTGGTACCTCAGATACGTTTCCATTAGGACACCTTTTAATTAATCTTTCGAGATTTTGAGCAGTAGTTGTTTTTTTTGCAAAACCCTCATTCCCGATACTACATGCGCCAGTGCCCGGCCCGGGTTTGCTTGCCCGTTAGCGTCATCATGGACCGGAGCGCGACTTTAATTTGCCGTAACTCTGTTGTGCCCGGCGAAAGGAATCGGTCAGCTAGGCGTACTTAAATGGCAACCATTTGTTCCTCTAATGATCGTTTTTGCTATGCGCAACGAACAACAACAAAATGTATCGCAACACCCGTTTGAACGGGAGCTTCCAGCAAGTACAATGCTGACGGGACGGTAAAGCAGGAATAGGAAACGTTGCTAAAATATAAGAATAAAAGGCGGCAATTAAAACAATCATTTGCCGGAGACAAAGACTTAGCGATGGACCCGGTACTGCGTGATCTCGAGAACGGTCACCAATATGGCCATCACGTAACTGTTTAATATAAACTGGAACAGATAGTATTTAAAAAGCTAATTATATGATTACTTTACAATCATTATTCTCTACATAATTCAACCTCCATACCATTCACATCAACGCAATTGCATAGTCTTCGCAATTAAGAACAATGCTGTTAGTTGTTTTTTTTTAAATTGGATTTACGCATTATCAATAATTGTTGATTTCTCCCTTAACTAATAAACAATTTTTATATTAAATTTTAAACCTCCAAACAAAAGTCAATTGAAAATCGCTGAAGCGCGTAACTGCTAAAACTGTAACCAACAGTCCAAAAGTAGATCACAAATTGCTGAAGTAGCATGTTTACGACCAAATAAAATGGAAAACGATACGTTAAACTGAAACAAATCGCATAACAAAAGAAAGTAAAACTGCCATAAAACCCTATTTGCTGTTCATGCTTTCCTCGGGGGGATCTTTTCTCGGGGGCTTGTACTACTATTAGTTCGTTGTCTAGAGTGCATATAGCTTAATAAAAATGCCCGTTGACTTTTGTCAAAGAACCGTGCGCAGTTGTCATTTTACCATGTCATGAGTGTAAGCTGTCAGGCGAAAAGAAAGCGTCGATCATCATATAGTTCATACTGGTTGGTGGAAAAAGAAAACAACACTTTGCAATGGCTGATTGGCCCCCTACTGTAATTCCTGGGAATATACTTTTTTTCCCGGCGATGCTTCAAATAATGATACGAAGTGTCACTTTCAATGTGATCATTAAACCAAATTAAATCAACACTAAACGCTACACACCGTTCAGCGCAAAGAGCCTATTAGACGCGCTCATTTGTTAGCTGCGGATCACAAAATACAAACATAAAAATGGTGCAGAAATTAAAAGGAAGAGCAAAATAATCGGTACAACCAACATATACCCAAGTGCGCCGCTCTGTTATTGCATTTTCGTGCACACGGTGGGGTTGGCGGATCATTTGTGTGAATCACGCGATTATTAAAATAGCAAGCATTGTCATCCCCATAGGTACGTTCGTCTGTCATTTCGCAATTGTTTCGTTGGCAGCATCGTTCGGATGGAGCTTCACCCATCAGTGTCAGAAAGCGATTGATATTATGCAAATTGTATCACCATCACTTCATCCAGTGGAAGTTCTCAGCTATATTAAACATACTTAAAGTCGTCCTACCATAACGTCTTGGGTAGATTACGGTCACCATGGTACCTATGGTACCGTGGTTCGATTTGCTAAAACTTTCCCTTGCCTTCTTACGACTAATAAAGTGCCACACTTCGGGCGTGTCGATTTAAGTCCGCTCGAAACTAAGCGAGTAATGGCAGAAAGCAAAACGGAGCACATCCAAAAAGACACAGCAACATATAATTTTCTTGTGCAAACGACAGCTTACCTACCGTATGCTAAAGACTTGCTTCCTGCCCGGGTCAAGGTGGTACGGTCCGTCTAGCAAAAAACCCACTCGCCATAAATTGAGATGCAGAACGAAATTGGATCACCGAAACGGAAACAGTGTTGAAAAACGAAAACCAACACCACACCAGTGGACGGTTCAGGGGCGGTGCTGTATGCTGCATCGTGCACGATCGCGGACAGGTATGTTGTTGTGGCGCCGCACAACAATGTGACATTAAAAATGCATACTAAAAAGAAAGTATCTTTACGAGTGCTAAAACGTTTATAGTTAATCAGTTACTCGATTCTCACTCGCTGGAAGTGCGACGCGCTCCGAGGGCAGCGATACACGATGGGGATGAAGAAACATTTTCGACAAAATGCTAGCAAATCAGCTCAGCTTACAGTAGCCTTCAGTTTGCGCAGTATGGCGCCGTGAAGCAATGAACTGCACTGAATCCGTGGAGAAAACGGCAACGGAAACAATGACCCAGCTGGAAAGTGAACAATATCACGACAGTAAGCGTTAAAAGAAGTGCCGAAACCAAAAATTACGACAAATAACAAGACGTGCCCTGGGGTAGCACGTTTGCACCACTTTACGGTGGTTTATGGCTTGGTTGAACTAAAACATATTTGCAGAAGGACGAACTGCTGCACTTTCACTCGCTGTGTTGGACCTTGTTGTTATTGGTAACTCATCACACGATAGAACATACTTAATTCAGATTATTTTCTCCTTCTTTCGTTTTGGCTTAAGGACCTACAAGGTAGTTCTGGTCACTTAAAGGCTTGCCAAACTTATTGATACCACAAAGTTGGTTGAGCAATTCTCACTACGGTGCAAACGGCCCGGAAGTGATTTGTTCCTCGGTCATGCCATGTGAAGACCGGGTGCAGCTATCGGTTTGGTTATTTCGTGCTCGTGTACTCTCCGATTCATTTAGTTTATAGTTAATCAGTTACAAAACAATCCTATGGAACGACTTACCGGTAGGAATTCTTCATTTTTTTTCTTTGCCACGGTTACAGTGAATTTAATATCGCCCACAGACTTTTACGGGAACTTCGCCAGGATGTGTGCGTGCTTTACACTCGTTAGCCTGGCACGCATATACCCTTTACACTAATCCGCACCAGAACTTCCCGTCATCTTTCAACGCATTAGCATCCACACAGCAATGCCCGTAACATCATGTACGCAGGCAGCTCGTTGATTTCTGCTCCACCCAACGTCCCGTCAAAGCGAGACATCCACCTCAAGCACAACCTGACGTTACGTGCCACTGTCCCTTCGATTTAGCACTTGCAGTGCTTCGCGCTCCCGCTGAAGCGTATTTCATTTCGTCAACGATTGTTAGACTTGAGGTAGAAAATTAGCATATTTTTAATCACCATTAAGCCTGCCACACCACCTTTCTCCTTGCAACAGGTACAAGACAAGAAGAAAAATTGCACTACCGGTACTGACACAAGTAACGGAAGGAATAGGGCTCAAGCTTAAACTCGTCGTATTTGTGGTGGGATGTTTCTTTTTTTCATCTGTCTCCTCTAATGCCCGTACTAGGGGTTGCACTTGTTCATGCGATAATCAGTCATTTTGAAGCGACACGTGTACGATGCACATGGGGGGAGGTCCGTTCTATGATGAGTTCAACGGATTAGAGTGCCGCAAGCTTGGTACAGAATGATTCGTTCAGATCGTTTGCCTCGTTCCTGCATAAGTACAAACGGTGAGTGAATTCTAGTTTAAATCACATCCAATCCCATCGCATCCGCTAGGCGTGCTTTTGAAATGGACAGGAAAATTACGTCCAGATATCCCGCTGATCTTATCTTACGCAGATATCCCGTAAGATCTATAAAGATATAAGACGAACAGTAAGCAGTTATTTGGCAGAAACTATTAACCAACCAGTTTTTAAGTGTATTGTCTCGAATTTAGAAGACAATTTTGCTGAAATTAAACAATATTCTTAATAGACTCATTCAGACTTAATAGACGCAATGTTACCGTAATCGTTTCGCAAAGCAAAATACGTAAAAAACGAAATATGGTACTATCATTAAGCTTGTTATGCTTCAGGTTAGAAGGCCCGCCTCTATCACGTATGGCTAGGCGCTAGCCAATTAAACGGTTGAAACGAACAGAACATTTACCAGCGCTAATCCTATTAAGCTGGGAGAATGCAAATTTTACCCGAGAAAAGCACACACATCTGCTTTGGCGGTATGTGGCTAGCAGCAGTGCGTTGTGTCAAGAAATCGCAACTCGTTCTTACGGTCTTAGGAAAAGCGGCAGCTAAAATACGTCACCGCCATCAACGGCACTTCCATTCAATCTAGCCATCTAGCGCGGCAAGAATAATCGCACCCACCCGCGTCAGTGCAATGTGCGCTGTTAGATGACTTGCGCTTGACGATTCTGAACTGTGAAAATTAGCCACGGAACTGATACGTGCCCGCAATACCATACCATCGCCTCCGTCCGTTCCTCCGCAGGGCAAATGAATGAATCAAATTTAACGCCACCCTATCCGATACGCAGCTTTTATACCACGATCCGGTGAGCGTTGGTGCTTTTCATTATATTGTTTTATTTTTTTACTACCTCACACAACCACCCAACTTTTTGAGCATCTTGCCTTTTCCGTTGCGGCTCAAAATCGTATCGAATGTCATAGTCTTTTTCCGGCATTCTCGCCCAATTGACGAACGATTTAAAACAGTGCTGAGTTGTAAGATTGGGGTTTTCGATCGTTTTTCTTCTGTACTCACCCGGGGGGGCGTGTACTGTACTGGGTGAAAAAGAGTAAACGGTACGCTTTTCTCGGTAGGTGATACGTTTGCACTGTTTTTCCTTTCGGGCGGGTAAGAAAGGTTCTGGCGTACTAACGGGTTAAATTCCGGTACTGGTGCGTTTTCTGCGCTCAGATTTTGAAAGTTAACCGCAAATGTTTCTTGTGCGCAGCGATGCATGAGTACGAGCGGCAAACCGCTGTTCTAATCCGTATAAATTGGGAAACTGGTTGAATGTCCGCTCGGAGACAGCTATATTGAGATTGGTTTACTAACAGTTTTACTACGAATTAAAATAACACTTACTTATGTATCATTAATAGCTTCAAGGTTTTATAAAACAATACACTTAGCCCTACATAGAATCGGTGTAGGTGTTTGCATCGATTTTATAAAGTTTGTTTAGTATCATAAAGTTTAAATCTTACCTCAAACACATTCTCTTTTGCATGCACAGCTTACCGAGCAGCAGATAGCGCGTAAGTCACCGATAACCACCCATGAGACAAACCGGACCAACAAATCTTAAACAGCAAGCAAATGGACAAATTAGCAACTGCTTCAATCCGTGTGTGCAAATTGAGATACCAGCCCAAACGACACTTTCCATTCGGTTCGTGCCGACTAGTGTCCGAACTAGCTCATCCATTCCATTTGCGCGGTAGTACAGAGACACAGGGTAATCAGCAAATACCCAGCCACCCCCGCCCTTTCAATTCTGTCCGTCGGCGGTCACGGTCATGTCTGCTCGTGCCTACCAAGGAGGTGATCTTAAATCACGATTGTGCGCGCCACGTCAAGCAGGCGCGCGAAGATGCGGAAGCTGTCGACGCCCGTTCTTTGTTAGCGCAAATCTTAAAGCTTAATTTATTGTTATGGTTTTGACACATGGAACCCAAAGCCACTGCTGCCACCGGTATCTTCAAGTAGTTGCGTACCGGGACGCCGGTACCAGCAGATTTGATCGTCCGTGTCATCGGGGTGGTTGTTTTAATAAAAGGTTTACCGCTAATGGTGGTTTTCTGACATGTCGCGCGACATAGCCCACCGAGCGAGACTACAGAGTTCCTTGAAGTACGCTGATCATTAGCGCACCGTTACAACCTGGCTGATGCCGTATGGTCAAATGAAGTTTATATTCAGATTTTATTTTATTTTTCTATCTACGAATACTCTATATCTACTTCTACCTAAATTCTATGTTAATGCTCTTCTAGTGATATTGATTCATGTATTTACTATCTTATAAAAGATAAGAAAAGAAGTAGTTTTAAGATCTCTAAGTACATCGTTTAACAGCAATTTGATTTAAAAAAAATTGATGATTGTTTACGTTTTTTATGTTTACATTTTTTGTGGTGACAGCTTCCCAGTTTGTTTTGTTCTAGTGTTGTCGTTTTTTCACTGGGTGAAGCGTTAGCGTTTAAGTTTAAACGTATGCATGTGTTAGTATAAGGACCGTTGCGCGTAGGAGAACCGAAGAAAACCGTATTAGTGTAAAACAAGAACCCAAGCAGAATACACGCACGCCGAACGGTCACCCTGAACCGCGAATTAGCTTTTCCTTCACTAAACACTTAAAAATATCACAACGTAGGGCCGATCACGAACAATGATCACATAAGTGTAATTTGAATTCGTTTAGTCAACTTTCAAATCTAACAAATCTTTGTAATCTATCGGAGTTTGAAATTAGTAAAATGAGCAAATAGCAGAGAAAAGAATGACCTCACAAGAATGTAAAAAAACAAAACAATATTTACTCCCAACCACTTTAGCAAACTGTTTGGGTGATGCTTGTCGTAACATAGCTCATTGTTTACGCCATTAAACACATTATTACTACACTGCACTTTCGTTAGCAAACGATGAAGTTTTACTTTTTTGTTTTCTCACTGTTGCCCCAACGACGCTTGTGAAAGATTGTGATCACTTCATCACTCTACTGAAGTTGCACTCGAGTGCCTCAAGTACACCGCACGCTTTGCCACTGACATTCCCATGCACATGCATTACCTGTCAAACTATATTATCTGCCAGAATGACTGAGTGTGTGCAGCTTTTATTATTAACCGGACTGTTCGCATGCTACTCGCTCGGAATGTGCCACCTTTGGGGCCAGCAAGAACGGAAACAAACACACACAAAAAACATGTTCATAATTATTTCCTATGCAAAACCTGCACACCAAATGCAGAGGTTCTTTGTCGTGGTCCGTGAATATTCTATATATCAGATAATTGAAATGAAAACCCCAGCCCAGGCTTCACACCGCACATTATGCAATGAGCGAAGTGGCGAATCTCCTCCGGGAACGCGTATCATCGCCTGCCCCACCGTCTTGAGTCACGGGCAGCAGCTTTGACACTGGCACTATGTGTGATCATCTTCGCCAGAAGTCCGATCCCATGACCTGCACACGATCTGCGCAAACGAAACTGCTGTACGCTCGGTACACGACAACATAAATAAAAATGTTAATGAACCTATTTCGGTTCGCTTTAATTTACCACTAAAGCGTCAAATTGCTGACAACGGCTGTTGTGAGTCACCGGTGGCCAGTGTGCACGCCAGCTCCGGTGTACGGTGCGGTCAGTGGCCGCCGGTCGACGATTGGTGAGAAAATGCATTCTTCTTCCTGCGGCACCCATCGTTTGGCTGCAATCGTTGGTAAACGTATGGGATGCGGTGGCCGCGTCTTTGCTTCACATCCGAACGAGGCGCAAAAAATATGAAATAATGCACTTGATGATATTTACATCGTCGCGTCGCGTGCGCTGCACTCAAATGTGTTTATCTGCCAGCGCTGGGCTGGAGGAGAAATCAGAAAAAAAACACACAAATGTCTGGACACAGTCACTGCCACTCGAAGCCAAGTCGCATCCGCATGGAAGAAGAATTGGTGCGAAAATGAAATTACACTTTCTTCCTGCGAAACGAAAGGGCCGCGGTACAAGAACGACAGAAACTTTAACCTGCCACACAAATTCGCGTGCTGCCGGGGGATAACCATCAACACCATCGCCATCAGCTATCATCCTCGGGGGCACTTCTACGACTCCTGAAGCTGTCAGACGATCGCACCTTTCGAGAGTTAATGTTTACCTTTTTTTGTGTGTGTGCCCAGCACATGCTGCTGGGATTTGAAGTTGACCAAGCAGATGGATATTGCCTGCTAGCAAGGGCAAGCACGGTTAGCCAAGGTCATTGACGATGAAGTTGATGATGATATTAAAGGCATGAGAAACCGGGAGCGAAAAAGGTGTTTGACCACACCGTTGCGGCGCGAGAGGTTTCCGAAGGGGTGGCTCCAAGGGTGTGCTGGCGATAACGATTGCTTATTTTTGCCTTCCTTGTTTAAAATCTGTTCCTTCCTGTGGATCAGACCTCGCGCAATGTGTGACCGTCCAATTTCACTTGCAACAGCATAACGGTACATTCAGGGCAAGGGTTTCAGAACTAATTTGAAGCATATAAAAAGCGATGGCAGCCCCGCCGGGAGTTAATGAAATTCATGCTAAAGATTAGGAATCGTAACAGCACGAAAAAAAACAACAACGCCGCCAGGCGGGGATCAATGATCGGTTTATGATACCGAAACAAAATCATTCCGGTGTGCTTCTGGATGGAGGAGCACCCAAAACTTGAAGCGCGCTGCTCAAACTGACCGAACATGCGGGTGAGCCTGGACCTACGACGGTGCGCGAGCCCTTTCCGGTCGATTAATTTTTATGGACGCATATTTGTTCCCCGCACATTTGCTGCCGGACGCACCGGGTACGGAGTTGCGCGAAAGAGGAAGAACCTGCACGCGAGCAAAACGCGAGCATCCTACGACCATATGATGTTGGGAAGGAACGGTTATGAAATTTAGAGAGAGAAAACAAAACACCTCCCCAGAAGTCTGACTTGGAATCGCAAGTCATAGCTAAAGGTTAGCGTGGCACGTGCTTTCGATGCGGACAGACGCGAAAGGATAGCATAATGTGGATGCGTCGATGATACTCTTGTCAACGACCTTCAAAACAAACATGGGAAACGTCAGAACTCGGTGTGTCTCGATTTTGTTTTTTTTTTTTGGTTCGTTTCTCCGATCGATGTAGTGAGTTGTGTCTTGTTGGTTAAAGCCAACGGTGGAAGCGATTAGAAAATGGTAGCAAAAGAAAACCAAAAACCAACACCGTATACAAACAACGTGGTGGCAGAACAATCTCCGCGGTCAAACGTCCAGGCACACTTTCTTGGCGTGCCCAGTGACGGAACGAGGCGTGCGAACCAAATAAGGCAAATTGAAATTAATTGGCAATGACCATCCGCGGGGACGAAAGGAATTTTGCGATGCATGCGAAACCGAGAAAACGACCGGAAAATGCTACCGAACGATCGGATGATAATTAATCTTCGTCAAACTCTCCGTCGATGTTTTGGCGTTTGGTGGTTGGATTACGCATATAAACGCTAAGAGCTTGGTTGACGTCGGTGGAAATATCGGTGAATGGTTTAAGAAACATAATTCATGAATTTCTAATTGGGCAAATGTTCTAATAAAATTATCGAACGATTTAAAGACATCTGTAAAAATTGCTCAATACCGAGAAGGAATTAGGTAACTAGAAAAAGTTTCTCGTTTGATCGCGCGTTGATGTCTCTTGTTCCATGTTGGTCAACATTTTATTTAAATGTTTCAGACAATGTGTTTTAAGTTAGTTTGTTAAAAAAAATCAATGCGACGTAAACTTTATAACTCTTTCTTCAATATTAATGTAATTAAATGATACTTTTGAGTAAAGAGAAAGTAATAATACGTGCACTTCTCTCGAGTAAAGAATTCTACATCGAATTGAACGTACACGTTAAGAAAAAAAAACGCGAATGCGGTGTTTGCAACAACTGCCGTTGAACCAACGTTATGCAATAACGCGACCGTCCTCGCGCGAACAATCTTCGAACGAGAAGTCAAAAGGCGAACCGTTAAAAAGGAGGCTCGACTGGCGATCGACCGCTGCGGCCAAAGTCACGGCCAAGGCAAATGCAGTAAGAATTCCCCTCAATATTCCCCCGTACAAACGCGTATGTGCTTTTTTTCTCCTTCACCTCGGTAGCGGCGCGAGAACTTGAGAGCGTCGCCGGTCATTTGCCCGTACCGCTTCCTTGGGGTAAAGGAAACCTTCTTGCGAGTTTTGTACCTACACGGCGCAAAAAAAACGACAAGGACGGTTGTTGGTACCGTGACGCAGGAGAGCAACAAAAAAAGCTTTCGTGAAACATGAAGGAGAAAAAATCTATCTGGTCGGAAGGTACGCGAGTTCCCGGCCACATTAGTAGAGCAAAAAAAAAATCGCACTCTATCCCCACCATTTTTCTGGAACTCACCTATACCATGGCAGTGCAAAAGCTTTCGCGCGAGAGTGAGCGTTCGGTGGGGATTATGTCCCTGGGGTGGCAGCTACCACGAAAGCATGGTAGATGTGCGCCAATCATGTTTTTTGCGAGCAAGTTCAGTCACATGGCAGCATCTGTACGGTCCATACCGTGCAAGGCTAGTTTGTGCGGCGCTGTGTTTTGAAGTTGCACATCTATTCTTCATTCGGCGAAACATTGCTTACCTGTGGATGAGAAAGAAAGGAAAAAGTATCATAAATACCTTTCTATCGAATGTGTTCTATAATTAATGTATTTGCAATTTTTCGTTCTTCCCTTCCGAAGTTCTCGAAGGCATGATATGCCTCCCGAGAAGAACCAAACAGAATTTAAAGGCTCTCCCGCTGTTAATTGCTAGATACACACGAAATCATATGCTATAAACAGATATCGACAATTGATTTACGACATGTTGAAACGGTACTATGTATACGTATGGTGGCTTGAACTTTACCCCATCTTCATCCTAAAACGTTGTGATACTCTGTTTCGATGGCGTAGAACACATACCTCACACCTCGCACAGACAGACTAAACAGAGCCATAAACGTAGCTATAAAATATGTAAATTATCCATTTGATCTGCTCATTCCCATTGCAGATGATGAAGTCGTAGCACCAGTTTGTAGAATTTATAGAATTTCTACTGACCACAGCGTGGCAACATATGTCATTTCGTTTGTTTATGGATGCAACGGGCTGGCACATTCCATGGAACTAAAATTAGCTACTTAAGAATGGAACAGAACAAAGTCTGCTATACCCTTTTATTGTCGACATTCGTAGTCGAAATGGACGCCATCGAAACGCTGTTTACTTTCGCATTAAAAGTTTCACAAAGCGAATTACATTTTAACCATTCAGAACGGACGAATTTCGTGGTTGGCGCCTACTGCTCAACTATCAACAGCGGTAACCTGAATTCATTTTTGCGGAACTGCCCCAACATATTCCGATTTCCCATCGCGTATCGATTATCTTTAATCGGAAGAAGGGTGGGGTTCGATTACGGTTTCCAATCTACATCCACCGTCCAATGTCAGCCGGATTTGCTCGAGCATTTGCTGTCATCGAGCGTATTTTCGGTCAACAATAATCAATTAAACTGCTCCTTCCGGGCACTTCAGATAGGCCGAAAATATTCCCGCGAAGAGCGTGAGACAAACGATTCGTATTATAATTAACCCTAATTCAACTTCCTCCGCACACCGGGAGCTCCGGCCGTGCCCTCGGGGTGAGCAACAGTGACGCTAGCGATCAAAACACACCCCAAGCTAAATAGCGACGGCTGGGGTAGTTATAATTCCCTCATCGGCTGGTTGGCGTGTGGTAAAAATGAACCGCCGAAATTTTAAACCGCTCCTGCCGACAATGCATTTCACTTTCAGCTATATCTATTCCATTCATCAGCCGGCACACAACAGCGCAACAAGCATGCACATGCTTCGTGCACGGTTGCAGAGGATCCGTACCGGTGGCAGCGGATCGGACGGGCCTTTACCAGGAACTGTGAGAGTTTGATGGGTTTGATTCACATCATTCACTGGGAAAATCATTTAGGCAATTCATCGGGAGCTTTGGCGGTGAAAACTCGCACCGATACACCGGCTGAAAAGTGAAAATGATATCAAGGTCAGGGGGAGCAGATTGAAAATTTCGTCGTTCCCTTCCGTGCAAATGTGCGCGGAGAAGCGAAGGCGGGACGGTTTCGGATTGAATTACCCGCGCGAGAGCGTGTGTGTTACACGGGGAACACGGGAAGACGAAATGGGGAAAATTGTTTTTCGGGAAGTTTTCCACTTTTCAGCATTCAGTTCCACACACTTTAGTGGCTCGCTTCAGTCACGATATGCTTTTGCGGCAGCCGTTTAGGCACAGAGGTACGTGTGTCTTTGCACACCTCCACAAACCACCGCATGAATCGAGCGGATCTCATTCATGAAACTCATGAAAACATTCACTTTCATTGCTAACCGCCTCTTCCCGTGTGGCGAGGAAGCTTGATAACGAATGGTGATCCTATACGGTGCGCATCTCACGCGCCTTATCTAGGGAGTTCGCTTTGAAAACGCTGACGAACTCGGGGTACGGAGCATGTGAACGCGTTTCACCACCAAAAGCGCAAACAGCGATCCCATCCGCAAGCCGTGGGGTAAAAGTGTGACAAATTACCGAAAACTAAAACAAAAGCACCAGTACACCAGTAGTGCTCATCTTCGTGCAGTACGTTCGCGAGAAATCTCAGCCCAAGATAACTCCCATAGCTAAAGGCTATAAATGGTTCGCAAGATGAGTTCGGCCGCCTTAACCTGTTTCGTTCCTCATCGAACTCTGCCCACCGAAAAATGGTCGAAAACCACTGTTGAATATGCGCTTGAATGGTTACTTGTGCGTGTGGATGTGGGCAGCACTAGCTCACACCAGCTGCCGCATTTATCGTGGTGGAAAACGTTGGACCAATATTTCTCATCCTGGTGCGATAAGCGAGCGGCGAAAAAGATGCGTGCCGAAAGTGGCCCGACTTCCGATTGACCTGTGCCATTTTTTGGGCCAATGTTTTGACGGATGGAATGAAACCAGCGCAGAAAAGTGCATAGCCAATAGGTTGATTCTCTTGCCCTCGGGCATAACGCGTGACGGAAGCTTCCCATTCACACGACCCGGAAGGATTTTCGGTTAGTGTTTCGTTTCGATTCGTTCACTGTAGATGTGTCGGGTGGAATGTTTATTGACCGATCAGCAGGATCGCTCGTTAAACCGTCCGGTCAATAATACCGGAATTACGCATACGCAACTTGAGCATCATAAACTTGATCCTACGCAAGTGGGTCACGCCGATAGAGCTGTGCTTTCCAGATGCTTTCACTTATCAAACTTCACCGAACGGTTCTGCTATCCTGTGCTTCGTGGCTTTAAAGTGTTCACACATTCGGCACGGGTTATCTGCGGTGAGGGTGCGCACAAATTCTTGAACCTCCAAAGTTGGCCACAAATTGAATACGCGAACGTGCGCATCGCAACATGTTATCTGTCCATAGCGGAAAACCATTGCTGGGTGCGCTTCGATGCAATCGTCTCGAAACAGGAATGAGACATATCAGAAAAGCTGTACAGGGCTGCCTAGTTCCAAGCATACGTACATCGCTAACCACACGCACGAAGCATCGCTGATGCCACCCGGGTGAAACATCTTCCAGTCCCAGGAACGTTTGCCTGGGACGGAGGAGTGTCGATGGGGTGATTTGCTTGCAAAGGAAAAACCAGTCCTGCTCAAAGTGGTGGATTTTTTCTCCACTTTTCCCATCCTTAAACGGCAATTAAAGTCTAATCACTGCTATAACTGATACGAGCGCGACACGTACGCACATAGATGACGGTTTAGGGGGGGTGGGGTGCACTATGAACGGAACGGGGCTTCATTTCCTGACAGTCCTGTGCTTGCCGTATCGTAAATAACGTGCCACGAGGTACCACCTACGTGCCAATGAGCTAGTAATTATTTCTCACTGCACTGATAACACGTCGTAAAACTGGCACGCATCTGTCGAAGTGAGTGGTGGAGTAAAATTCGCCTAGAATGGGTTATATCCGTTCGGGCGTGCATCATTTAGCATTTTTATCTGAATCATTCAGCATACTTTCCACTTCATCCAGGACGTTTTACGTCAGTCTTAATTTTTTTTCCGGTCAGAGTTTCGTACTAACACGATAATAGCCAGTACAGGCTTCAAGGGGTTGAGCTTAACGTTGGGCTTTGAACAATCGGGTAACGACCGGGTACTCAATCCAGAAAGTAAGACCGAAACAAATGCTTTGTAGCTTCTGCTATCGTCATCCACCGTCCGGACCAGCAAAAACAGGCGCACGTTTCCGGTGCAAAGAGAAAGAAGAAATTAAAAGCAAATTAGCGATAGTTGGTCAAGATTTTGCGACACCAATTGATGTCGCAAGCATCACCGATGTAAGTGAAAAATGTCAAAAACAAACAAAGGAGTGGCAGGCGTACTCGCATACGACATTAGTTTTCACCGGAAAACAAGGCGACTATAAGCCGGTTCGCCTTTAGCCTCGAAACATGCCGGTATGCGCTGCCGTACGGTTTTTGTCTCGTTTGCTTGCTTTTGTTGATGGAACATCATTAAAAACCAATGAACAAGACCATCGTCGAAACAATGAATTTCCACTGACCCGTCACTGACCATCGGTCACCACTACACGCAATGTCAAAATACTCCCGCAGCAGCCGCACTTAATGCAAACAGTGGGAATGGGCCTAACCCGGGCCTGCAAGTTCATGTGTTACTTTCTCCTTCGAGGAAAAATTTGGACTTTTCCCATTGGCTGCGTGTGCATGCGCGATGCCCCAAACCGTGGTTCATACGCAGCAAAAGCGGCACGGGTTCAGCGGCGAAGACATTTGATGGCTAGCGACCCCAACCGGCCCAACGCCAACAATTGCACCGTGATTATAATGTTTCTTCATCGACCCCGCGCAAACTTGATTTCTTAGTTATTTCGATTTCGGTGCCAATTTTCTCATGCTCCCTCATTTCGCAATGAATTTCCTGTGTGTTCGGCGCCGGCCCACACGATTCGGCCATTTGTACGCCCCGCTAAGAAGCGCAGCATACATCGTACGTATCAAATACAAGCATACACAAATGCACAGAAACAATCGAGCCTTTTTATGCTGCGTAATGAGCCCTAATAGACACACTGACCTGGTCACTTAATTTTCGCTTTTTTCGCCACAACAGTAACAACCGTTACAAATGGGCACAAATGTAAACCAACCGCGTGGACAGCCTGGCCCTAATGCGAACAGCATCGCTACGTGCGTCCACGATGGTAAGGATTTTGGTACTATCAAAACGTAGGCCCAGCGGAAAAAGCCATTAGCAATTAGACTATCCAACTTCATGGTCATAACAGCGAAAGAGAAATGTGGCAAAAATACACACAGATTACGAACACTGCTGCAACAGCATTTGTTGAAGCAATTTTAGCTCAATCATCAAAACCTTCACCAAATCACTGCCTGCTTTAAACAACATGATATCATACAACACGACAAACTTCACGACCATTTCAAGCGGCTCCTGGCTCATTGCAGCCTCGTATGTTGAAGGGACAAATTTCCCTGACGAAAATTATCTAAATATTCACAGCCAGCCGGCTCCAGTAGCACCGATTATGACAATCGGGGCCAAATAAAGCTTCAGCGTACAATTTTCTCCCATCCTAATGTAGGGGTAGGGTTTTACGTGACATTTTCGTTTTCAACATTTCGTTTTCCATTGGAACATTTTGTTCCCCATGAGAACCTAAACCCTCCCGAACATAATTTGGTATGGTATAGGGGTTTGCTGCGTGGAAAGTTCAACTGTCAAACAGAAGAGAGTGAAACTGTGCGAGTGAAAACATGCTCCAGTGACTCATCAGCGAGCGAGTGTGGTGCTTTGCTCCGAATGTGCGACCAAAAATCTCATACTTGCGCCTGGCAAAATTATCAAAATAGGTGATGTCCACTGCAAACGACAGTATCAAGTGTAGCTGAACGGTGGTAACGCAGGGCTGCCTAGTTCCAAGCATACGAACATCGCTAACCACACGCACGAAGCATCGCTGATGCCACCCGGGTGAAACATCTTCCAGTCCCAGGAACGTTTGCCTGGGACGGAGGAGTGTCGATGGGGTGATTTGCTTGCAAAGGAAAAACCAGTCCTGCTCAAAGTGGTGGATTTTTTTCTCCACTTTTCCCATCCTTAAACGGCAATTAAAGTCTAATCACTGCTATAACTGATACGAGCGCGACACGTACGCACATAGATGACGGTTTAGGGGGGTGGGGTGCAGTCTATGAACGGAACGGGGCTTCATTTCCTGACAGTCCTGTGCTTGCCGTATCGTAAATAACGTGCCACGAGGTACCACCTACGTGCCAATGAGCTAGTAATTATTTCTCACTGCACTGATAACACGTCGTAAAACTGGCACGCATCTGTCGAAGTGAGTGGTGGAGTAAAATTCGCCTAGAATGGGTTATATCCGTTCGGGCGTGCATCATTTAGCATTTTTATCTGAATCATTCAGCATACTTTTCACTTCATCCAGGACGTTTTACGTCAGTCTTAATTTTTTTTCCGGTCAGAGTTTCGTACTAACACGATAATAGCCAGTACAGGCTTCAAGGGGTTGAGCTTAACGTTGGGCTTTGAACAATCGGGTAACGACCGGGTACTCAATCCAGAAAGTAAGACCGAAACAAATGCTTTGTAGCTTCTGCTATCGTCATCCACCGTCCGGACCAGCAAAAACAGGCGCACGTTTCCGGTGCAAAGAGAAAGAAGAAATTAAAAGCAAATTAGCGATAGTTGGTCAAGATTTTGCGACACCAATTGATGTCGCAAGCATCACCGATGTAAGTGAAAAATGTCAAAAACAAACAAAGGAGTGGCAGGCGTACTCGCATACGACATTAGTTTTCACCGGAAAACAAGGCGACTATAAGCCGGTTCGCCTTTAGCCTCGAAACATGCCGGTATGCGCTGCCGTACGGTTTTTGTCTCGTTTGCTTGGTTTTGTTGATGGAACATCATTAAAAACCAATGAACAAGACCATCGTCGAAACAATGAATTTCCACTGACCCGTCACTGACCATCGGTCACCACTACACGCAATGTCAAAATACTCCCGCAGCAGCCGCACTTAATGCAAACAGTGGGAATGGGCCTAACCCGGGCCTGCAAGTTCATGTGTTACTTTCTCCTTCGAGGAAAAATTTGGACTTTTCCCATTGGCTGCGTGTGCATGCGCGATGCCCCAAACCGTGGTTCATACGCAGCAAAAGCGGCACGGGTTCAGCGGCGAAGACATTTGATGGCTAGCGACCCCAGCCGGCCCAACGCCAACAATTGCACCGTGATTATAATGTTTCTTCATCGACCCCGCGCGATTGGTGGTGGTGGTGGTGGTGGTACCTTTGCAAACTTGATTTCTTAGTTATTTCGATTTCGGTGCCAATTTTCTCATGCTCCTTCATTTCGCAATGAATTTCCTGTGTATGTTCATTTCGGCGCCGGCCCACACGATTCGGCCATTTGTACGCCCCGCTAAGAAGCGCAGCATACATCGTACGTATCAAACACAAGCATACACAAATGCACAGAAACAATCGAGCCTTTTTATGCTGCGTAATGAGCCCTAATAGACACACTGACCTGGTCACTTAATTTTCGCTTTTTTCGCCACAACAGTAACAACCGTTACAAATGGGCACAAATGTAAACCAACCGCGTGGACAGCCTGGCCCTAATGCGAACAGCATCGCTACGTGCGTCCACGATGGTAAGGATTTTGGTACTATCAAAACGTAGGCCCAGCGGAAAAAGCCATTAGCAATTAGACTATCCAACTTCATGGTCATAACAGCGAAAGAGAAATGTGGCAAAAATACACACAGATTACGAACACTGCTGCAACAGCATTTGTTGAAGCAATTTTAGCTCAATCATCAAAACCTTCACCAAATCACTGCCTGCTTTAAACAACATGATATCATACAACACGACAAACTTCACGACCATTTCAAGCGGCTCCTGGCTCATTGCAGCCTCGTATGTTGAAGGGACAAATTTCCCTGACGAAAATTATCTAAATATTCACAGCCAGCCGGCTCCAGTAGCACCGATTATGACAATCGGGGCCAAATAAAGCTTCAGCGTACAATTTTCTCCCATCCTAATGTAGGGGTAGGTTTTTACGTGACATTTTCGTTTTCAACATTTCGTTTTCCATTGGAACATTTTGTTCCCCATGAGAACCTAAACCCTCCCGAACATAATTTGGTATGGTATAGGGGTTTGCTGCGTGGAAAGTTCAACTGTCAAACAGAAGAGAGTGAAACTGTGCGAGTGAAAACATGCTCCAGTGACTCATCAGCGAACGAGTGTGGTGCTTTGCTCCAAATGTGCGACCAAAAATCTCATACCTGCGCCTGGCCTGCTAGGAACATGGCGCAAAATTATCAAAATAGGTGATGTCCACTGCGAACGACAGTATCAAGTGTAGCGGTGGTAACGATTCCCGAATGAACACATTTCTTTTACGCCGTCGATATCAACCGGTGACACATGTCGGCTGTACCCGCACGTAAGTGCTCCTCTATAAATCGACACACTTTTGCGGGGCGACTCACTTTTCTACCCACGATTGTTGTTTCCAGCCGTTTTAATGGCATTAATCACCATCGCAATGTAATGTAGTCGTGCTGTGTAGACGCTAGTGTGCCGATGATCCACTGCACTATTGACCGCGTGACGGCCCGCGGCCACGGTCAACCTGATTTGAAAAAAAAAAAAACCGGGGAAGACCTGCTTTTGATCCCCGAAATCTTGTCACTCTTAGCCGTCATTCGATGTTGTTTGTAGGTAGGAAGGGCGATTTCTTTGCGGATTTTAAGTAGTTCTCGTATTTAGCACCGCACCGCCTTTAAACATAAAATCCCCGGACTGGAGAATAAAACCGAAAGTAACGCGGACGGTGTGGTAAAACGCACGTGAACACACGTTTCGCGTGTGGAAAGGATAAAGGTGAACGGTTTGGCAAAACGATAAATCCATAAATTCAAAACGCGGCACACAACCGGCCCCGTGGCCTTCTCCTAAAACAAACCAGTCCCGGATGGGGTGTATCGAATTTAAATCGTTCCTTATAATTTGCTTCCCTCTCTCGTCGACCATGACTGAAACACAGCCGATTCGCAGCAATGCGGTGATGAAAGTTTCGATTAGATAGCATCCGAATGGCATCCCTAAAGCGCGCTGACACTAAACACCTCCTCGCGCGAAGAAGGATTAATTTTCAGTGGGAGAAATTTACGCCGTCGACCGGTGGTCAGCAACGTTCTCGCGGAAACCAAAGGCTCGCGCACCAGTTGAGCCACAGATCTGACCCAGTTACTGAGTTGATCTGACTGTTCCGTTGGCCAAAAATGACATGGAATTTACGGCTATCGGGTGTGTGTGTGTGTGCTAACAGAAGGCGCTGTCTCACTACTGCACGATCTTGCACGGTTCGAAAGCTCCTAATGGGTTCATTATAACTACCATAATAATACTCTGCCGCCTTGATGCAGATCATATTTTGCGGCCCTGGCACTGGTGAGAGATTTTTAGCGTGCGACAGGGTCTTTCCGGACGATAAGCAAACAGTAACCGCCTTCTGCTAGTGTTAAGATATCTCATCATTAGCATCAGTGACCGACTAGGATGCGGTAATTCTACCGCATACCTACACACACACACACACACACACAGAATAGAGAGAAATGTGTGTCCCTTGTGTTTCTTTTTTTTTCAAGCACCCACTTTGCGCTACTGAAAGGAATTGAAAGGCATGGAATACGAGATAGCTGTGGCACGCGAGCGTTGCGGCGACAGGGTTGAAGTTAGTGCCGGAGTGCGAGTGAGGATCAATGCGCTGGCGTATGATAAATAATGTTCGATGGAGAACCGAATTGTAATCGTATCTAGGAGCCACCTTTTTTTTACCTACGGTGGCGGGATTGTCCTCCTTCCAGAAGTGATGCTGCCGCTGTAGCACATCGCGGTACAGCGAAAGGTGTACATTATTCATTTTATCTGCTTTGTGCACCGTACCGTTGGATGGTTGGCTGGACCCGGTGGCACTACAACACAGCTGTTGGCTGAGCTTTGTTTTCGCCAAAACGGAATCCTCCTCTGACGGACAACACACCCGGATTGGAAACGGCACACAAAAGCTCAATCATAAGCGCATAAGCTGGCACACAAACCGAGACACCAACCGTTGGCTGTACCGCTGTACACCGTGGCACACACATTGTGAGAAGGCTTCGGCCAGCTATTCGGCCAGGACGGCCACAATCGGGTGCATACGGTTTGAAACTGCAATGAGCGACGACGACAACGGCAGCATATGCTTACAGCGATAGCAGTCCAATGACTATTCACCACAACAAAAACTCCGAACGCTTCTATCCAATGCACACACACAGGAGTGCGTCCACATGGTCCACCAAACGACGCCAAAGACTGGGGCAGACAAAAGGGGCAGCTGTGAGTCTTTGGTGGGGGGGTGGTAAGATTGTCATTTTATTTATGATCGTTTTTCCGCGATCGTATGTTGGTGCTGGGAGAGAGAAAAACGGTACCTGCCCGATACACAACCGAGGTCATCACTATTGGATGTCTGTCGGAGAAAACAAGTGGCAGGGGAAAAGGCGAGACGCGACAGTAGGGATGCGCCAAACGTGGAAGGAATGCTAGGAAAAGTGTCTGCTGCACGTTCCACTGTACCGCGTGTCGGTAATCGGACACAAGCCGGGTGGCAAATGCCTTAAACTTCGCTCCCTCCCAAGAAACGGTCACATCTTCCGAGCGACTTCTAGTCCGGTGATGTTCCGCAAAGACGCTTTGCGATCGTGCCATCCTTTTGCACAATGATGAGGTATTAGTCAAATTATTGCCATTCGACGTTAAGTGGCTGTGCGAGATGATCGTTTGCTTCATTCTGGCTGCCACAGCTAAGGGAATGGATGATCGGTGCGCGCAGGAAAGAATGCATAACCGATTGTGCATATCGCGTCCAATGGGCTTATGATTAGACCAAAACTGCAACTATTGCATTACTTTTTTTCCACCTTCTTCGGAGTTCTGTAAAGGTGAAGTTGGAAGGGATATTCAAATAGCTACCGGTAGTGCATATTTCTTCCAGCGGCTTCACATACAGCTTTTCCATTGATCTTGGGATGGTGTTCTCATACCGTTACTAAGAACCCTGTCAGCGTTGCGTTGGACATGTAATAAATTGAGGATGAAACTATCAGCAAATGATAATTCTAGTGCAACGGCGGCTTATATATTCTCTTTATCGAGCACTGTATAAACAAAGTTTGGAAGAAAAAGCATCAATTCTAAGAGAATAAAGAGATTGGAGTTCGAAATACACTAGGCACCCATTTTTATGAACAATAAACGTTTAAATATGAAAACAATCCTTTTTGTCTCAAGTGCAATTATGATGTTATAAGCTCAAGCCATTATTTGAGCACTGATTCTGCGCCTGGTAAGGCAAAAACAATCAGGCTAGCCGATCTTCACCGAACATTCTCCAACGACGGCGTTATGGGACGCATGAAAGACAGTGCCAGAAGTGGGTCACCCTTAATGAGCCCTTCGCTCTTGTTGGTTTGGACGGTGCGTTAGCATTTTGCTTGCCGCCGAAACAACTCATTTTACAACGCCGAGAGTGGGTGCGTGAGGATTTCGGTGTATGATAATGATATAGGAGTTTGTGTGTATCGATGGACGACGGTCAGTGCATTGCAACGAGTAGTACGAGAACCGGAAATTAAGCTCTGCAGCCAGTGTGCGTAAATGGGCGCATCTTTGGCGTTTTGGCATTGTGTGTGTGTGTGTGTATGTGTGTGAAGAAGGTAAGAGATGATTGTTTACTGATTGGTGTAATGAATTGAACGAACTAAGGATGTTTTAAATACGGATCAACAACCACCACCAATAATCAAGCCTATGTTCAGGTTAATTTGGACATTAACACATTTAATAAAAACACGTTTAAAATCACATTCAGAAATCAACACCTGCACCCTAGCCAGCATTTGTACCGAAACACGGCTAACCTATACCCCGGTGCGGGTTAGGCACATGGTTCGAAATCAACTAATTTAGGCTTGTTGCTGTGATTTTTAACGGTTTGCTCGGGAGACCAAGAAAATCGTCATCAATTGCTGCTGCCCGATTCCCATCGTTTTGATCGATTGGAAACCGTTTCGATTGTACGGCGATGAAACGCAGAAGGTAAGCCAGTTAGCCCTGGCTGACTGTTGGTAATGTCACCCACCACCAAATGGTTCGGTCCGCGTATCAAACGGCACATTGTGAAGCGTGCATCGGATTCGAGATCAACGGGGACCAACCGGCCAGCCTAGTTTCCATTTCGAAACGATCAATTTCGATGAGAAACAAGCGACGAACCCGCTGCATTCGATGAACTGAATTTCCTACTTCGGCATCACAAAACTCCCACCGGGAGCCCGCGGAAAATCCATTCCCTCCTCCTCCCGATGTTTGTTTCCTATCGGCCTGCCATCCGACCCTAGTTGGTGGGCCCAGTTACACCTCCCAACTCTTAACTGCCGGCCCCCCAGTACTAACGCGACCGACGACATCGACGATCGATTGATTGATAGTAACAATCAACGCAGTTTTTCTCCCACCCTGCACGGGTTCGCTACGCAGGGAGTCCGGCCGGAGGAAAGGCCTGATCGGCCGATCGATTGGTTCGATCCACCGCGCTGCTGTGGGAAGATATTTTCGGAGCCAAACACAAACCCGCTCCGGCGCTCCGTATTCTTCGCCCGGGTATACACTTTTCTTCTGCCACCGGGGAGAAACGCATTCGCGCGCGCGCGCGCACCTTTTTCCATGCATACCGCGGAAACGAATCTTTATCGCGGTGCCGACGTGCGTCTTTCTCGTTATCGAATGTGCCTCGCTGGCCGCTTTCGAATGCGCGAATACTCGCAAACGCAATCGAACGAATTGCTTTTCCAGACGATGGTCGCGGGAGAAGCTTTGCAACGACGTCGGTTCTCTATTTTCAGGAATTGTTAGCCGATTAGTTTAATATGATTTGATGGAAATCGGATTAATGGACAGGGCACACGGGCAAACTCCACGCAACCGGCAAGCAGGAGCGAGCGAGACCGGAATGTGCCGGAGAAAGGAACTTTCGCACCAATTCAGGATTTTTGCAATTGATATGCACGTCGTTGGCAGTAAAAAGGGTTTTGTTTGAGGAAATACAAGCAAAAAAAAGGCCTCGATGCGTGGTACGCATATGAGTGGTGAAAAAGTTTCAAACGACGCATTAACGCTTTCACACATTTTTCGCCAAACGGTATGAAGCTGAGTTTGCGGATTGTGTAGTGAGGGTGCGAAAGAAAAAAAAAATAAATAACCAAACGAACGAAAGAAAACAATATAAAATTGCATCAAACCAACACAAAGAAGACAAAGTTTGGTTGACGTTCAAGCAATGTAAATAAATAAGTAAATAAGCTTGTTATTTTACACAAATGCATTTTAAAAAAACTTAGAAAATAGATATTTTAAATACAAAATTGAACACCACGATATAAATTATTTGTAAGATTGGTAGAATATAATCGTACAAAATAATGGAAGCATAAGGGTGCAATAAATAATCGTCATTAAGTCGAGAGCCAGGATCGGTAATGCACTATCGTACCAAAGGTAGGTGCGTCGGTGTAAAACAAACATACACATAAAATCAACACAACAATGCACCCTTGTCATTGTGCTGCTACGCTTCCGATAACCCTGTTGTACCACTCACAATGATTTATGAGTTTGGCTCGAATGGGTGCTCTAACGGAGAGGGAAAATGTGGTTTAACTAAATACCCGACCAATGGTCATATCCTATAGAAATAGTGCTAAAAAAACATGCACACACACACACACAAACACTTAGCTACAGTGTACTGGTAGCTGGCCGTACATGAAATATGGCAGCGCAAAAACCGACTGGCTGAGCAGGCGAGAGCCCATCAACTTTGCCCTACTAAAACACAAACCTATCAAAATGCTGCCATTCCACGGCTAACCTATACCCCGGTGCGGGTTAGGCACATGGTTCGAAATCAACTAATTTAGGCTTGTTGCTGTGATTTTTAACGGTTTGCTCGGGAGACCAAGAAAATCGTCATCAATTGCTGCTGCCCGATTCCCATCGTTTTGATCGATTGGAAACCGTTTCGATTGTACGGCGATGAAACGCAGAAGGTAAGCCAGTTAGCCCTGGCTGACTGTTGGTAATGTCACCCACCACCAAATGGTTCGGTCCGCGTATCAAACGGCACATTGTGAAGCGTGCATCGGATTCGAGATCAACGGGGACCAACCGGCCAGCCTAGTTTCCATTTCGAAACGATCAATTTCGATGAGAAACAAGCGACGAACCCGCTGCATTCGATGAACTGAATTTCCTACTTCGGCATCACAAAACTCCCACCGGGAGCCCGCGGAAAATCCATTCCCTCCTCCTCCCGATGTTTGTTTCCTATCGACCTGCCATCCGACCCTAGTTGGTGGGCCCAGTTACACCTCCCAACTCTTAACTGCCGGCCCCCCAGTACTAACGCGACCGACGACATCGACGATCGATTGATTGATAGTAACAATCAACGCAGTTTTTCTCCCACCCTGCACGGGTTCGCTACGCAGGGAGTCCGGCCGGAGGAAAGGCCTGATCGGCCGATCGATTGGTTCGATCCACCGCGCTGCTGTGGGAAGATATTTTCGGAGCCAAACACAAACCCGCTCCGGCGCTCCGTATTCTTCGCCCGGGTATACACTTTTCTTCTGCCACCGGGGAGAAACGCATTCGCGCGCGCGCGCGCACCTTTTTCCATGCATACCGCGGAAACGAATCTTTATCGCGGTGCCGACGTGCGTCTTTCTCGTTATCGAATGTGCCTCGCTGGCCGCTTTCGAATGCGCGAATACTCGCAAACGCAATCGAACGAATTGCTTTTCCAGACGATGGTCGCGGGAGAAGCTTTGCAACGACGTCGGTTCTCTATTTTCAGGAATTGTTAGCCGATTAGTTTAATATGATTTGATGGAAATCGGATTAATGGACAGGGCACACGGGCAAACTCCACGCAACCGGCAAGCAGGAGCGAGCGAGACCGGAATGTGCCGGAGAAAGGAACTTTCGCACCAATTCAGGATTTTTGCAATTGATATGCACGTCGTTGGCAGTAAAAAGGGTTTTGTTTGAGGAAATACAAGCAAAAAAAAGGCCTCGATGCGTGGTACGCATATGAGTGGTGAAAAAGTTTCAAACGACGCATTAACGCTTTCACACATTTTTCGCCAAACGGTATGAAGCTGAGTTTGCGGATTGTGTAGTGAGGGTGCGAAAGAAAAAAAAAATAAATAACCAAACGAACGAAAGAAAACAATATAAAATTGCATCAAACCAACACAAAGAAGACAAAGTTTGGTTGACGTTCAAGCAATGTAAATAAATAAGTAAATAAGCTTGTTATTTTACACAAATGCATTTTAAAAAAACTTAGAAAATAGATATTTTAAATACAAAATTGAACACCACGATATAAATTATTTGTAAGATTGGTAGAATATAATCGTACAAAATAATGGAAGCATAAGGGTGCAATAAATAATCGTCATTAAGTCGAGAGCCAGGATCGGTAATGCACTATCGTACCAAAGGTAGGTGCGTCGGTGTAAAACAAACATACACATAAAATCAACACAACAATGCACCCTTGTCATTGTGCTGCTACGCTTCCGATAACCCTGTTGTACCACTCACAATGATTTATGAGTTTGGCTCGAATGGGTGCTCTAACGGAGAGGGAAAATGTGGTTTAACTAAATACCCGACCAATGGTCATATCCTATAGAAATAGTGCTAAAAAAACATGCACACACACACACACAAACACTTAGCTACAGTGTACTGGTAGCTGGCCGTACATGAAATATGGCAGCGCAAAAACCGACTGGCTGAGCAGGCGAGAGCCCATCAACTTTGCCCTACTAAAACACAAACCTATCAAAATGCTGCCATTCCGGTACCACCATCACTTCGCGCACCATTGAGCGCACGTTCGACAGCATGCGCATGCTGTTGCGTGAAACAGTTATGCGCACACGCATTACAAAGTAGCAAACACTGCCGGGATTGCTTTACAAGTGCGACCCTAGTGCGCTCGCAAAAGGAAGATGGCACACGGGCTGAGTGCTCTCGGTGTCGAAGCTTGAATTTGCAATTTTCACTTAACCTCCGCTGCCGAAGCAAAACATTTCAAATGTGCCTAACCGATGCGAAACCGTCAGTAACAGTCGTCCGGCGCGTAAGCATTAGCGGCGCGTGTAGTACTGGGGTACTGGGTCTAATTATCATAACACCCTTCACTGGACGTGTCGCTCTCGCGTGAGGTAAAGCGTGCCAAACGATCGACCGCGCTCGCAGTACCGTCCCCGGATTGAATTACGTCTCAATCACGGTCCGAAAAGAGCTGTCTTCGGAGGTGTGCGAGGATTGATCGAACCCATCCGGGCGAAAGGGTGACCACTTTAGCACCCTCAACGCGCTGCCGCCTGGGCTGGATGTTGGCTGGATCCAGCAACAGGATTTATGGTCTCGCCGGATGATATCCATCCACCTGGTATCATGTCGGCTTTGCCGTAGCATACTCGGATCGCAAGATGCTGCAAGATGGTTAACGATGGTGCTGAGCGAGCAAGAAAAGGGGAAGATGGGAGGACCCTTGCCAGCGAGGGTCCCGCCATGATTTAGTTGCTATAAAATAATAAATTAGTATTTTTCCGCGGATTTGATTTATTGCGCGCGCGCACACACACATTGGAGGAAGCGTGAGGAAAGGTAGGTGAGGCCGTTGCTAACCACCGTTAGAGTTTCGCCACAGTGCTTCTGTCGCTGATCGATAAATAGCATCGTCACACGAACCGGCGAAAGGTGATCCGATGTAAATGGACGATTGTAACGAGGCAAAACAGCAAGAGACGGAGGATAGAAAGAAAGAGACCCAGAGACAGATAGAATAGGGAAGGCTTGCGGAAACGAGCAGTGGTGCGCTCGGTAGACTAGATTGGAGCATTAGAACCCTATCATTATCGGTAAAGCAACGGTTTCGACCATCTTCCGAATATCAATAAATAAGGTCCGGTTGACCAATCGGGGTGACTAGCTCAAGCCACCGGGGTTCGACCAGATTGCCCGAGAACCATTTTCTACACCCAAGAGCGCCCCAGCATGGATCGGAATGAGTGTTGATTGCATCAAAGGCGAGGTAATGCAAAGAACGCTATCTGCACTGTTCGAAGCCAAAGCGAACCGTTTATGGTTTATGTGCACGAAAATACATTACACCACTCCCTCCTCCCCATTCACAAAACCAACACCAACTCCACGTCTCGTGGTGGTCCCTCGATGGCAATTAGATTCGCTAACTAACTTTCCGGCCATATCCGGTCGGGTCCGCTGCGCCACGCTTTCGAAAACGCTTGCCAGGCGGTAGAATCCGATCGATTGCCAACCGATGTCTGTGGGGCACGATCACCAACAGATCAAGTGTGTGCCCATCCATCTCCGGGTGGATAAGATGCCGACACGCCGCCTGTTATTAGCCTATCGCGAACTGATCGTAAACAAACACTACCGGATCGCAACGCGGCTCAGTTACGCCACCGGGTTCTCGTTCGTCCACTTGCTACTGGCTAGTTTACCTTGCGTACCTTGGGAACGATTTCGTGCATGACTTAATGGCCACTCTAGACGAACCGCCCGGCAAGCTCACCTCAGCCGTGGCTTCCCTGTTTGCGGACCGATATTTGCTGACCATCTCAAATCGCTCACCCGGGCTGCCAAGACACCGAGACACCTCACCACCGATGCGCGATGTTATTGAACTCGATGAAATCGATTCCTTTTCTATTACCCTGAGCACTACGCAAAAGGGTAGCAAACAGGGCGTGATGATTCGTCCGAACAACCTAACACTACTGCACTCAGTGCAGCTGCAGTTTCGCTTCGTCCTTCTGACGGATTGGTCAATTTTGCTAACTTTCTATCACTAACACCGGGTACCCGGCAATCTTGAGCCATCATCAACACCGACGGAAGCGAAATTGTTCTAATAAACTCATCTCACCGTCAACCGTCTTCCATCGATCGTGAAACCCCGCGTTCCACCAAATCCGTACCAGAAATCAGCACCCGATATG
>KZ063127.1:3131-56040 GCA_002091835.1 Anopheles maculatus
AGAGTGGAGAAACCCGCGTGCGGGACAGTTTACAGCCACTGCTGCTACACCAAAAGGCGGACATTTTATTCCGGGTTTTCGTTGTTTTTTTTTGTCTTCGGCTCGGTCAACAAATGGCCGATTGTGGAAGAAGAAACGGTACGCGAGGAGAGTCACTTTCCTCGCATGAACTGTTGTCACTGTTATTTCAGCCTGCGAGGAGTAGCGCACAACGGTTTTATCACCTTCTGTTTGGTGTTCAATTTTTCGCAATCCCAGCACCACGCTGGGATGTAGATTACAGACAACAAGTTTAAAATAACTTCAGTATCGATTATTGTGAACCCTACCCGAGAGTGATGGTGTGCGAAAGCACGTGCAATATATGGACGGTTATGGGGTTTTTTTCACAGTCGTTATCATTTCACAACAATCACTTCACTCGCTCACTGTCACTCTGAGACTTTTTTTCTAAATAGAAGTAACAAAAAATGGCGTCTCTGGTCCTCTGTATCACGCATTAGAGTTCTAATTTATTTTTCATACATTCCCGTGTCTGTTAATAAATCCTCATAATCCTTAGCTCGCCCACGGAGATATCAGCCTTTAGTCGACAATCATAACCAGCAAAAGCTCCCCATGAATGACACTCAAGCTCTCAAACAAGGGCCGTCCCAACAACAACAACAACAACAACAACAAAAGACACACATAAACATACGCACGGTCCAAGCGAAAGAAAAGTTTACGAGAAAGTCATCACCGAGCACAAAACAAAAACAAAAAAACGACGAAAAAGGACGAAAGTTTATGAAATTTTATGGAATGTCATCAAAAATTACTATCCAACGGGGGAAAAAAAAGGTTCATTCTTTTGGTGTTTGTTCTGTTCTTCTTATACTTTTCTACCCTTTCTTTCTCTCTCTCGCCCTCTCTCTATTTTGTTACTTCCTTCGTCAAAAGAAAGTTTGCCGGTTTTTGTTCTGTCTTTCTTATTACAAATATAGACATACACTGGGCAGCAAAGTTAAGGGCTTGACTCGTTATCCGTTCATCCCTCTAGCTCTCCGTTCCTAGGATCCCTGCACGGTTGACAGGATTGGTAGTGCCGAATAACGAGATGAAACAGACTGGCCGAGCATGAATTTTTGGAGGGTGGGCCGAAAGTTATAACACCTTTCACGCGGACAACGGTAACGAAATGGAGGGAGGTTGCAGTAATGGGGACGTAGGCAGTTAAACTAGTTTCTAGCTAGCACTCAGAGGGTTAGAGGAAGTAACTTTTTTAACCTTGGATTTGAAACCAGCGTAGGTACAGCGATGGACAAAACAATAAGATCATCCTAGTATCCTAGTAGATGCTTTCGATACTTATAACAGGTATAACTACTCCAATATATGGAAAAACCATCAGCGGCATCTTAAATTTGTCCCGCAATTTTGTCCGTATGTAAATAAAAGATTCTTTGTCTTGGTTTAAGGACCTGCTAGGATATGCCGGCCATCTAATGGTGTAACGGTCCGGCTGCGATTCGATCTCCGGTCCTTGTCGTGTGAAGGCTTACACTGAACCTCTTCCACCAGACACAAGGGCTATTAAAAGATTACAGAGGACACGAGGCTAATTTTGAGATTCAAAACTTGCAATTGACTTCCCAATCCTATACATTTTGATAGGCGCGTCTGTAATTCCATACATTTCACCCACCTACATGGAGTCATGGAGTAATTCTCTTTAAGGGGATATTTTTTTTAAGGGGACAAGTTAGCATGGGGGGATTAGGTTTTCAATCCTTTGATTTCTTATCTTCGAACGGACGGAGTTTCCTCTTAAACTTACAAACTTGAAGTTGATTTTCTTAAACCTCAACCCGCTATTTATACTACAATTTATCAATCTAATCAATCTAATAATTTATTTACTTTCTATGTATCCCTAACTCATTGTTATGCTTAATCTCCTATTCTTACTATTCTATCCTTATCATTAAATAATTATCTATACCATTAAATATTTGCTACTACAATTCATTATATTACAATGTTAAAGAAATGCCTATGTACAGGCGCCACAAAACGATTTTATTGGCTTTCTCAAATCCCTACAGAAGTATAAGCTATTTGTGATTAAACTAAAGTAATCTAAATTAAGAACCTGGAGACGATAAAAACAACGAACTAAAAATGATAATTATTTTTACGAAATACAAAACAAAAACTTTCATAACAACAGAGAAACAAATTAGTCAACTCGCAATGCCTCTAGGATGTACTAAACCCTGAGCAGCACACGAAAAAGAATTTATAGTAAGAAAAAATACCCTAAACAATATCAAGACAATCTCTCAAGGTTGTAGAGCCAAAGAAGTATAACAACTTTACTGTTTTACATTTACAAAATTGGTTAGTCTTATTGTTTTGTCCATCACTGTACGTATCACTGCAGTATAGGCTCTCCACGTACATGCAGGATAAACTTTACCGGCATTTCATGTCAATTGTGCGATGTGGTGTAGTTGCATGATTAATAAACCTGCTGGAAAAAAATAACCCGCCGCTAGTAACTCATATGTCATATTCCCTGTCAAGGTCATTGGGTCTTTGGTAGGGTTATTCAAAATTTCCAAAAAAGCACGACAGGGTCCTGAGATGAAAAACACATGAGAACACGCTTGTACTTGCGCTGAACATTCAGAACGAAAGTTAAATTACAACATGATTGTTAAGATAGAAAATTAATTCATTGCCATCCATTCCTCGTGTGTATGTGTGTGTGCCATACTTGTAACCGTACTTCCGGTGAGAAAATGTCTGCCTCATTTCACAAAACGATTGCACTTGAACGTGAAGTGCTTCACACTTGTCCCGTACCAAAACGAGCAGTGTGGCTTTTTACTCCCTCCATTACAACGCCTAGACCACCTCCAATATAGGGTACACGGCCTACAACTGGTATGCGGTGCAGGTTCAAAACTCGCCGACAGTCCCGTACAATCAACCATATAACGTGGGAATGAATTTTAACCGGAAGCTTGTAGCAGCAATGGGCTTTTGTGACA
This sequence comes from Anopheles maculatus, assembly GCA_002091835.1. Lineage (NCBI taxonomy): Eukaryota > Metazoa > Arthropoda > Insecta > Diptera > Culicidae > Anopheles > Anopheles maculatus. The sequence goes on from KZ063127.1 coordinate 6,170, forward strand.
TCGGACAACAATCAAAAGAGCATACACACCCGACCGACGACGACCTCTGCAGTGTGGTGTGTACGCTACTAAAGCTGCCGGTTCTGTTCATTGTCAAACAGAGGTGGAGGGGGGGGGGTTCGTTCCGCCGGGTTTTGTGGTCTTCTTCTCCGACCGGAACGGGTCGGAAGAGAACCGTGCGTGTACCCACCCATCCTGGATGCTGCATGCCGACACCCAAGCAATGAATAGTTTTCGGAAGTGACTTCGTTCGTTCACTTTCACCGAATGGCAACGCAACAGCACAGCACCCTCCACTTTCGAGATGCCAATAATATGCAAATCATGTGAAGTTACTTGGTCTCTCGATCTCTCCGGCACTTTTGGTCTGCTGCAGCAGGGTCGCCACACACCACACTCATATAATTACGCCGGAGAGAATGAATTTGAATATTGGCAGCGGTGCCATCGAGGTACCTCTTCAGCTGCTTGCCAGCATCCCAACCGGTGCTCGACAAATGACCATGACAAATAATGAAATAACATCATGCCCTTGTCTTCTGAATGTATTTCCACCATTTCCGCACACGATGAATGGGTCATGGGTAACAATTTGTCCTGTTTTTTATCACTCTTTTTAACGTTACAGCAACCGATCCTACATTATTCTCGTTCTATCGAAACAATTCTAACACATGGGTATCTCTTCTTTCGTTTGCTCTATAATACAGATCCAACGGACAGCATACGGGCCCGCATGCAAATCACTCCTGGCACAGCTGGTTACGGAGCAGCCTGAATTCGATCGGTGGTGGAGGACCTGCCGGCAGTCGACAGCAGCGCATCGCCGATCGAGTAGGTGATAACTTGCGAGGTGACTCGGGCGATGCGGACGATAGTGGTGGAACCGGCGGTGCAGATAACGATGGTGGAGGAGCCGGTGGTGTGGAGGGTGATGCTGGACCTCTGCCCCGCTTCGGTAGCCGATGGGACGAATGCAACGTGCTCGAGGAAGCATCGACCGATATCACCACCGTCGACGAGTATGGAAAATTCGATTTTCAGGTAAGCCGACATTGCCTCACACTCCCTACAATCTGTCCGTGTGCAGTCTGTGTTGAATCTGCGTGACCTTTTTACAACGGAAGTACCAGGGAAGTAAAACCTCGACCTCTTGCTCTCGAACCGTTGATTGCAGAGATGAGCGAGATGATTGGAAATTGTCCTTAAATCACTTCGATTTCTTATTAGTACGCTCATCATCCTTGTGAGCTTTCTACCCAGACTCACACACACACACATACTCACACAGCGGTCCAATTCTATATGCTAATGTGCTGCGGCAACAAAGGCGGTGCAGAGAAGGAGTGTGAGCGTGTGGGAAAAATATTCATATATGCGCATAATATTCATAGCACACAACTCAAAAACGAACGCGTACAGGCAGTATGATGGAAGATGGAGCCCGAGTGTGTGTGTGTGTGTGTGTGCATGTGTGGGGCGAGAAAGAAATGTATGGAAAAACATCACACGACTCATCTCACCACGGGTCGGAATGGTGGTTGTTAGATTGTGTGCAGCAGATTGTACGTACCAGAGTGTCATTTTGATTTTTTTTTTTGCTTCTTCCCACCTATCTTTGCTGCCTATCCCTTGCCAGTGAGCGCTGTGTGTTAAACACAGTTGACAACGAGTTTGGCGTACTGTGCAGCAAGCAAACGTACCGGTGCCAGATTTAGATTGCCATGATAAGCCTACCGTGGCAGGATGAAACCATCCACAACACTTGTAATCGTTCAACTTTAGGAGCAAATTTTTTTGGGGTACAAAATTGTCAGTTCGGATAATGCGATGCTTCATGGCTGCTAACTTGAAAACTTTAGTTTAAACTGTTTTTTTTTATAGTTGCTCTATTTTGTATAAAATTGATTACTAAGAGTCACTTGTTTCTCGCGAAGTTTTTGGGAAATCGTTGACCAATCATAGCATTTTAGTATGTGACGTCTAACAATGTTTGCCAATGGTGCCTATTCACCGGAACGCTTACATACGGACGGCCCAAAAAGGACTTTACTTGCTGGATCGTCTGGTGCCTTTCTCAAAACATGGCCTGCTCACCGATGCCTGGCGAGTATTATTTGCTGCACAATATTGAGATCATCGTACAGATCTAAGAGGTCATCATTTTACAGACTCCCCATTTGTCCTTCTACCCATATCTCAGCGGCGTATATGAGTGCTGGGCCTATGCATGTTTTATACAGTCCTAGCTTCGCCCTGCAGGACGCAGAACTGACTATCCAGCTACGGGTAAAAAACTAGTCATAGAAAGCAGGCATAGAAATAGCAGGCCAAGACCTACAGAGGTTGTAGTGCCAGAGGAGAAGAGAAGCTTCGCCCTTTCTAATTTCTTTTTTTTTTTATTTGAGAAAATTGTTTAACCTGTAGTACATCGTGTTTCGGCACGCTGCCGTCACGTATTTTCACGAAGGGAATGGCACGAAATAGAAAACGAGCGTCTTTTCAGATGCAGCGTCTAAAGTACAGCGTGCAGCAGAGATAAAGCGTTTTGTTAATTATCGTTTAGGTATACTTACCGACGTCCGTTTGTCTTGGAGGCAGTGATGATAAGATAGCGATCGATCCGTCGATCGTACGCACGAAGCCTTTTTATTAAAATCCTATCGCAGGATCGGAGAAAGGATCCACGCCGGAAACTCTCTCCCACGCGCTCACGCAGTTGACAAGCGATAAGAACGCACTTATCGCTCCAGAAACGCATTCGAAAGCAGTGGTTTCGCAACGATGATACGCGATTAATTCCTTTCTACAAGTTAATTCCGCTCTACAAGTCCTTTCTGTATTGGACTAGTGACTTATTAACTCTAGGACTTTCATCACCTATTGCCATATAAAGTTCCTTAATAATGCTCCGAACAACAGGAAGGAATGTGTGCATCATTCAATGTTCATATTTTTGTGACGTGCACACTTTGTTGAACTGTTGTTCAATGATCATTTTTATCGACAAGAAATTTTAATTAAACGTTGCTTATCACTCACTCGATGAACAAAAGGAAAAGTGGTAATTTGTTAAGGTCGTCTAAATTCGGTAGACCCTAATCCCAAAGAGTAACGGATCCAGTATACAAATTGATGACACAGACTCGTGATGTGATGTTCTGTTGTGGGGCGGAAGCATCCATTTTCTCAAACCCTATTTTTTAAATCAAATCCTTCTTCTTTCTGGGCCTAACGACCTCTTAGGTCATGCCTGCCATTTGTGGCTTACTAGACTTATTGTTACCGCATAGTTGGATAGTCAGTTCCCACTATTGGGGAACGGCCCAGATGAGACTTGACCGTACATCAAATCAAATCCTTAATGGTGCTAAATTTTGAATATTTGCATAGGAGGTTTAAAGTATGCAGTAGGCAACCATGTATCTACTTAGAGGTACTCAAAGTATGGACTTAAGCACAATTCATTTGAACTGTAGCCATTAACTTTGGAAGATTTAGAATAGCTGTTTTTAGATAAGCTAGGCAATAAAACACAGATAAGTAATATTCAATAATTGGAAATGAAACTTCTACAAAATACTAAAAAATTCACGTACTACGAAAAAGTAAGATACCGGAAGCTGCAACAGTTAGAATGACGCATCAATCTTGGTAATAATATTTCTTACAGCATGATATGCATTAGCAACAGTGGATTTAACGTACATTACTTCATTATTTACTCCGACAATGGTCTACATTCCTTTCCCTGCACTCGGAACCAACTGACAGACAGCAAGAATGCACTGAGCTGAATGTAATTGATGGAGCATCTCATCAAGTAGACCTATCATGGGTAAGCTCTCCCGGCAAGTCCTAGCGACCACAATGTTGTGGCCATTACAAAACGGACGACCGAACAAACCACTCACTCACTCCATACAAACCCGTGGCGGGAGACCACCATTGTGCTCGATGCCAACCTCCAGCATACCAGAGTGATGATTTTTATCCACCGGGCTGGGCTGGCTGGCTGTCGAAAGCTCACGTCCACTGACACATTGGCCTTCAACCGCGAAGGATACACACAAGCCTTTTACTCAATGCCGAATGTGGCCCGGGAAAGTTTAAACTTTAACGACCACCACAATTGTTACAGTTGTTGTAGTGCACAGTTAGCGTTTCTGCTTCTGCAGACCGTTGAGTTGGTTTTGTGGTTTGGATTCATGCGAAAAAAGGGATGAACGCTTATACACCCAGCGCCAACAGCGAGTGAGCAGATATTTCTGGTTGTTCGCTGGTCCTGCTTAAGTTTGCGGTATTTACAATTGTACATGGAATTCGAGAACAGTTAAATCATGTTCTGCTACGCTGCAAGGATTCGTGGGTTATCCATAAATTAAATGCTGACCTTGGAATTGTTTTTTTTTCAGAAATAGTTCTTTACAAAAAACTCATCCAATCAGAGTTTTAATATGTAAAATATCTATGATTACACATTTTCAAGTGCTCTTCATTTTCAATTACACGCACACCGCGTGAGTTATGATTATGACACGGCAGCACTACGTCTACCGGAAGCACGTTGCGCACTACGCATGATAATTGACTCACCCAAATGGGCCTCACATCTAGACCGAACATAATGGGTTTAACATAAATCCAGGAAGGAAGTAAACTGAACGACTGCCACCGTTATCATAATTGGCTGGAATCAAGTAATGGCCAATTTTTTGTTTTGCCTTGCAACTTGTGTCAGTGTACATTGGCATCCAAACAATTAGCATCCCGGTAGAGTGGAAAGTTTTACAGGCATACGTGGCGCCCTTTCCGCTACTACGGCATATGCTCTGCCACAGCTAAATAATAGTACGATCTGGCCGATACTTAGCAGAGCGCCCGATTTCGATTGCCTCGCTAATTGCCGGCACAGCTCAGCTCAAGTGCTATTACATCAGTAAATCATGAGGCCTCATCGGCGTCATCGTGCTAGCGAGCCGCTTGCGGGGTGTATCGATCGTAAAATGGGTTAAACGTTTTGCGACCGTTTAGCTGCCAATTTGCAATCGTACGCTCATCAACGGTGTTACATTAGCGGTGTGTTTCTCACGCGGACACACTCTTTTCTATGTACCGCTTGTCATGTTGACATGCAGACAAGCGAGTGCGAGTTGGGCGGTAATTCAAACTTGATAGCTGTGTGTGTGTACGATTCACGATAACGATTCTTGAGTGAAATACTTAAATTTCATTGAAAAACCTAACTAAACGTGTTTAAAAATATTCTTATATTGTTTAAACTTTAACAGAAAACGATATGATCACCTGTAAAGCATGGATCCATGGCTCTCACGGATGAGTACCAGCATCCCGTGAGATACCATCGCGGAATAGTAGTATCGTGAGAGAGATCGACAGTCATCTTCTGGCGCTCTGTATGACAATTCCAATAAATCTTACGTTTTTATGTTAGCTTACACTAGTCGCGTGCAATATATTCTTTTACACCATTGGCAACAGACCATAACACACCGAAACACGAGACCATAGCAGACCCTAAAACAAATAGCGTGTAATTGTTGACCCGAGTCTCGACAGTCAATTCATGTATTGCTGCGATAGAGTTCAAAAGATGAACGTAAATTCAGAAGAGGTAGGGCAAATGCAGAATCTGGATATAACATCAACCAGATCTTGTTCTTGTTGACGAGTGGAATCCACAATGACAGTTTCGAATGCATTCGCAGACTGGGATGCCAGAAATTACTTAAAGGATGTCAGATCGTCTGCATGTTGTAACGTATCGCACCCTGGCATGCCATACACTGTATCATTTACAACAGGGATGAACAGTATAGGACCTAGGATGCTTCGTTGTGAAACTTTAGTGAACTAACGTTCCAAAAGCTAAATCAAGACAGGAAATTAGCCAAAACCTGTTTTATTTTGAACGCAAAAATGATGCCCTTTTCATCTATTCATTCTTTCCAAATTCTACCTTCAGAAAATGTCAAGCATTTCACAAAGTTGGCTTAAAAATAGCCAAAAACTAATGGCTGACTCGCGTTATACAAATAAAACCACTACCTTAGTGAATAGGAATAAAGCGCCCCGAACAGTAAACATGAAACCTTTTCTCCTCTCTTCACTCTCCACAGCCTGAATGGATGAAAACCAAGGAATACTGGGACAAGGATTTCGAAACGCGCTATGAAAAGCTGCAAAAGGACCCGAAAAGGCCACCGCTTAAGGTAAAAATCATCAAGCGCAAGTGTGTGTCTCGCGTGGTGGTGATAATTTATGCATGCATCACGCCACACGATTTCATCACGCGACGAATGTTTCATAATACTGCTCGCCCTTACCCAGTGAACGCAATAAATGAACGGTTGTTTTTTTTTTTGTCATTTTCACACAGATTGTAGTGGTGCCCCATTCACACAACGATCCGGGATGGTTAAAAACGTTCGTCAACTACTTCCAGTCGGATTCGCGCCAAATTCTTAACCTAGCCGTCACCAAAATGCCCGAGTACAGCAACATGTCGTTCATCTGGAGCGAAATTAGCTTCCTGCAGCTGTGGTGGGATCAGGCACATCCGACCAAACAGCGGGTAAGTGAAAACAGTGTCCCGTCTGGTCTGTGTCAGCTGTTATTAGCCTTGGGTTTATTCTCGGCAATATATGTGCCCAGTCTAATCTGTGATATGAATCGTTGACCAACGCAACATAAGCAGGGCGCGTTATCTTTAATATACTGGATAGAATAAAAACCGTTTGAAATAGTATCTAACCATCACATCATGTAAACCTTCGTAATCAGGCCATATTGCTTCATCTTGTTTCACTCGGAGAGCAACGAATGTGTAACTTAAAGTTAGCTTTAATTTATATAATCTGGTATAGAGTTCCAATAGAGTAAATTCTGATGTACATTGTCCTTTCGTCAGAAGTAAACTAATTCCCACAGCAAACAAGGGAGTTATTGACATTTAATCATAACGAAGCTTTCTGAAGCTTATAATCATCTTTTCATTGGTATCACTACTGTTTCTATGAAATTCAGTATTTAAAGGCGTATGTTAATACCACCTGAGAGATATTCTCCGTATACGCTTATTACTCCGGCGAACTGTTTGTCTTGATGATAGGTCATGTTACAAGCTTAACTTTTCATCCACCATGTTCGGTTTACCTAAATCCCTCATTCGAAGCTAATTTTAAACCAGTTTAAGCCTCGCGAAACCTTCTACAACTACAACTCTTCTTTCCGTTTTACAGATATTAAAGAAATTGGTTCAATCGGGACGGTTAGAAATTACGACCGGTGGTTGGGTTATGACGGACGAAGCGAACGCTCATCTATACGCGATGGTTGACCAGCTTATTGAAGGTAAGCAACAATCGATTCCCTTTAATAAAAACGCTGTTGCTAACGTTTTTCCTCTTGCAGGCCACCAGTGGGTGAAGGCGAACCTGAACATCACACCCAAAACGGGTTGGAGTATTGATCCGTTTGGGCATGGTAGCACCGTTCCGTACCTGCTCGCTGCATCCGGATTCAAGGGAACGATCATTCAGCGAATCCATTACGCTTGGAAGCAGTGGTTCGCCCGCCACCGGTACGGTGATTTCCTCTGGACACCGTACTGGAAGAGCCAATCGAACAGCGCGTCCGATCATACGATGCTAACGCACAACATGCCGTTCGACATCTACTCGATCAAGCATTCGTGCGGACCGCATCCTTTCATCTGTCTAAACTTTGACTTCCGCAAGATCCCCGGCGAATACACCGAGTACTCCATCAAGGCGCAATTCATCACACCGGAAAACATCGAAGCGAAGGCCGACCTGCTGATGGAACAGTATTCCCGTACGGCGTCCCTGTTTCCACACAATGTTGCCCTCATCCCGGTGGGAGACGATTTCCGGTACAATAAGGAAAAAGAAATGGAACAGCAGTACACCAACTACAAGAAGCTGATCGATTACATCAACGAACATCGGCAAAAGTACAATGCGGAAATAAGCTTCGGCACACCGGTCGACTACTTTAATGCGATCCGCGAACGGTACGACCGGTTTCCGACGCTGAAGGGTGACTTTTTCGTGTACGCGGACATCTTCAACGAGGGCCGGCCAGCGTACTGGAGCGGTTACTTTACGACCCGCCCGTACTACAAGATTCTTAGCCGCGAGCTGGAGCACAATCTGCGCAGTCTGGAGATTCTGTTTACGATCGCGTTCAACCGTGCCCGGCAAACCGGTAGCTCGAATGCGTTTAAAATTTACGAGAAAAACTACGAAAAGATGATACTGGCACGGCGTAATTTGGGACTGTTTCAGCATCACGATGCCATCACCGGTACGTCGAAAGCGAACGTGATGCGTGATTACGCGCTGCGGCTGTTCGAAAGCATACAGGACACGGTGAAGCTGCAGGAGAAAACGATCGAGTTACTGGTGCAGCGAAAACCGCTCGATCAGCAGCACGGTTTTCTGATCGGCGAGCTCGAACGGGACAACTTTGGCAAACTGCCTCGCAAAACGCCCATCATCGTGACGGAAGGCCGCAGTACCGATTTTATTGTGTACAATGCACTCGCACAGGAACGGCTCGAGGTGGTCACGATACGTACACTGACACCGCGCGTCAAGGTGCTCGATGCAAGCGGCAAGGCGATCGACATCCAGATCAACCCGGTGTGGAACATTACGGAGACGTCGTACACGTCGCGCAAAATTGTTCCCTCGGATAAGGAGTACGAGGTGATGTTCGTCGCACGGTTAGCACCACTTTCGCTGACCACCTACACGGCCGCTTACGATGAGGATGGGTACCAGGGCAAAATGGCCACACTGTACTGTACGGAGTGTCAGGATGAGAAAACCAAAGCGTTCGAGGTACGCAGCAAGCAGCCGGGTGACATCCAGCTGGAGAACTACAAAATGCGGCTGCTGTTTGACGAGCAGAGCGGGTTCCTTAAGTCGGTTACGAAGAAGCACATGGGGAAACAGATCCAGTGTGCAATTAAGTTCGCCGCGTACAAAAGCGCACAGTTCCATTCCGGGGCGTACCTCTTCAAAACCGATCCGGAGCAGCGCAACTCCGAGAAGGACGTGTTGGAACAGTACGGTGATCTTACCATTCTCATCACGTCCGGTCCACTAGCGAGCGACGTTACCGCCATCTATGGGCCTTTCCTAGCGCACACGGTGCGCATCTACAACTCGAACAGTGTGCTCGACAGTGCGATCTACATCGAAAACGATATCGACTTCGAGGCACCGCCAAAGAACCGTGAAACGGAACTGTTTATGCGGTTCGTGACCGACATCGAGAATGGGGCGAGTGAAAACCCGGAGTTTTACTCCGACCTGAACGGGTTCCAGTATCAAAAGCGTGTGAAGGTGTCGGCAATCGGGGTGGAAGGAAATTATTTCCCCATCACTTCCGGTGCTTTCATCCAGGACGATCGTATGCGGTTAACACTGCTGACAACGCACGCCCAAGGGGCAGCAAGTTTAGAGCCGGGCCAGCTAGAGGTGATGCTCGATCGGCGCACACTGTACGATGATTATCGTGGTATGGGCGAAGGTGTAATCGATAGCCGTCTGACGAGGCATCGGTTTTGGCTGACGCTCGAAACAATCGATGCAGCACCAGCGGCGGCACAACCAAACCCGCCCGAACCAAACAACAACAATGAGGAGCAACCGAACCCTAGTGGTGCCGATCCTTATCAACTGCCTAGCATCTTTGCCAACGCGCTAGCGAACGGGCTAAACTATCCGGCCAACTTGTTCATCGTCGAACGGTACGACGAAAGCAATCAGCTCGAGCTGAACCGTGCAGTGCGGCTTCTGCGGGTACAGTTCCCGTGCGATCTGCACATGCTCAATCTGCGCACGCTTACCGAAAGCAACTTGCCACTGTTTCCGTCGAGCTCGGCGCTGCTAGTGTTACAACGGCAGGGTTACAGCTGTCGAATAGGTGGTGACGAGATGATCGGTTACTTCTGCGGCAATGGTAGCAGTAGTAGTAACGGTGGCGGTACCGGTAGCAGTACCAGCAATCCTTCCAAAAATACCGTCCTCGACGGTGGTGGCGGGGAAGGTAATGAAATCGTTCACCGGCCACCGGAAGTGCGAGAGCTGCAACTTTTCCGCCGGTTACGGATCGATACGATTCAGGCAACATCACTGACGGGGTTGCATCCGGGCGAACGGATCGCCTCGTTCACCGACATCTATCTCGAGCCGATGGAACTCAAAACGTACAATCTTACGTTCTCGAAGTAGTAGGGGTCAGGTGGCCCAGTAAACAACTAATTTAAAGCATTCCACACCGAGAGGGGTTCTCTCCTGATCAAATAGTAGCTTCTAATAAGTGGTGAGAGTGTTACATCCCGTTGGAACGACGATGTTCTTCATCGTTCACAAGGACACACAAGAACACAGGAACGGGACACAGGTGGCCCATACAAATAGGATAAAACAACAAACCTTCTAATACCGTTTGTATGTGTTCGTATGTGTGCGTGTGCGAACAGTTAGAGTAGGAAAGGTAGATAAAAAGAAAATGGCGTAACCATGACCCCATCTTACGACGACATCCATGTGAAAAGGATCAATGATCAAGCTCTCTTTCTCAATATCCTCTCTAAACACACACACACACAAACACAAACTCTCCACTTCACCCATCCTGTCAATCTCAATGTCTCTCTTCCTATCGTAATACGTCTAGTTAATTTTAATGACAAATTTTAACGATCTGTTTAGTTGTACGTTATAAGCAACTCGTGTAACCGGGTGTAAAATGTTGCCAGAGCAAAAAGATGGCGCTGCTGAGCACGGCTTCCATTTGACAATTTACCATTTGACACTCTCGATAAGTATCCGTAGCTAACATCTCTCATGGAAAACGCGCTCGGAAATTTTGTCGAATAAAAGCCGTGCTCAGCGCGTATTTGCAACCAGTAATAGGCAAACTTACGAAACTCGAACACATTACTACTCTCACAAACACACCTGTCTTTTAATCCTTTCAAAACAACAACAAAAGACAATGACGACACTGTGTCCACGAAGAAACAAACGGGAGTTTAGTGTAATTTAAAGTTTAAGGATAGTGACGGACGGAAGGCAGATAGAGAACCTGCCGAATGCACCACAATGACAGTGCATTCAGGGCATGGTGGATTACGCAGGGCAACTTAAAGGCAACTACATACACAAACACACACACACACACCAGTAGGCAAGTTATTCAAATGAAAGAAAGCAAAAACACCGGACACCGGAATTAAATGCACGTTGTAGGATACACAAATACACACACAAACACACCAACATAAACAAAAAAAAACAAACAAACATTACACACTTAGTGAATCAAAACAAAAACATTATCGACTACTAAACAAAAAACGGAAAAGTATGGGCGAGCGCGCAGATAGGATAAAACTGCCGATCGATTATTAGTTCGCAAAACTAAAGGGCTGGGGAACAGTACATACTAGAGCAAATAGGTGAATATGATAGAATAGTGTTCGGGGAAAGTTGTAATGGATGCAGATGCAGCGTGTGGCGCTGTAGGAGATGTAAAGAAATGAACCGAAGGGAAAAGATGTATTAAGTAAGTGCGCGCTAACAACCTAAAGCTGAGCCCGAGGCCTGGTAAGTGTTTTTTTTTTTGTTTCGTTTTACATTTACATTGATGCCTCGTAAAATTGAACGCTTGCTCGACTTTAAGAATGATTTTTTAGTCCTTTTACTTAAAAAGTCACACGAAAAATTGATGAAAAATCGGTCGCCAAATGGTCGAAATGGAAAAAAGAGCGCCAGAAAGTACGGTTTTTGTAATCTTAAAGGAAAACTTTTCACAAGGAAACGTAAAGTACCATTAGTACTGAAGAAAACCACAAATCTTAAAACTTTAAAATTTTTATCCCACAATGGCGATAAAGTTATTGAGACGTAGACAAAAGCGATTCGTAACCGTGATACTTTTAAGCTATTGTTGTGCATATGTTGTGATTTAATCGCATTCTACTGTACTTGGCAAGCGAAAGCTATCTAGGAGAGACTTTCTATTTTATCCTTATTTAATTGCCCTTATTTTCGTTGTTAGTAATATAGAGACTTTCATCAGACAATAGAACTGGGAAATCTCAGATTTTTGGTTCATAATAAGCTAGAACTATTGTAGCGTACGCCTTCTCGGTCCACTTGGACGGACTAAACAGTCTTTTTGGACTGGGTCGTCCGGTGTCATTCGCATGACATGACCTGCTACCCTTTTTGTATGAATGTAAGCTTGAAGAAATTGAGAGGAGGACCATAATTTGGATCAAATAAGGTGGTGACCATGCATTCGGCGAATAGACATCTTTCTTATCTACAGATATAAATGTAGGGTCATTTTTTTGAAAACTTCTAATGGCACCGTTGTGCTTGATACAAATCTCAAACGAGCCATACGGCTAGTCTAAATGAAAATTAAGTTACGATTGGTCGTATTATATGCTAAAAACGTTGACAGTGCGTCAAAACATCTCTAGAACTGTATTAGAAGTTAGAGATTTGTGGAAACAGCTTGTCGACGTCTTTAAGTATTTAAAGTTTGATCACTTTGATCAACTGTTGGCGATCTTTTTCATAGTTTTCGGTAACTGGGAAATCGAGCATTGACCAGCTTCTATTTTCTAAGCAAAAAATCATGGATATCGGCACTTGTTGTCATGGTAACGGCATGATATACGATTCAATGGTACTGGTACACAAACAGAAGCAAACGAAGAGCGGCGATTCGACTGTAACTATAAACAGATGTGAGAAAAAGAGGTAAAAAGAGACAAATATGCGCAAAAAACTAATCCAAATTGTCCAGCCTAAGCCAGTCTAAGAAAATCATCCTCAAAGTCAAGCAAATGTTTCGATTTCAAGGGGGCGTCCGCATTTCTGTTCTTATTATTGTCCACGCGGTGGAAATGTTTTCCTTATAACAAAACAAACAAAAATACAGTAAACGATTAGACAGACAGGAAGAGCTAAAGCTTTGGGAACGCAACGTCTGTCTCTTAAAAAAAACTGTTTTCCTCCATTCCAAAACAACTAAAAAACTAATTACAGGAAGTACAGGGACTAGTTTCCAACACGTTAGTTTTTATTAGCATTTGTTTTTTTTTCCTTCCTGTGTGTTGCTTTTATTCGACAAATGATTCAACTGTACAAAGCTGTCTAGTATTACCTACTTACTACTGCTACCCTATTGGCAACCAACGTCTTCTCTCTTTGAAACCACTTTTGTGTTTTTAATGTGTATATTCCTATATTTTTCGTGCCTTTCGTGATCTGTGTTTTTTTTTTCTTTTTATTTCCATTGCTTTCACTATTTGTGCAATTGGGAAAATCTACTGTAATGATTATTTTATTTTTAGAACAATAAGTAGAACTATGTTTAAATGAAGGCAGAAGGTTTTTTTTTTTCGTTTGCTATTAATGTTTTGCATGGTTGACCTCGCGCACCACTTCGCCTATCTTACGCGTCCTGCATATTTGTTAAACTGGGTAGGAAACAAATTGAAACTATATAGCGCAATTGTTGTTATAATTCTAAACCATTAATGATTTCCACCTCGGACACACGAGGATAAGATAATTGGTACCATACACACACCGGGCTAGCGCGTTATGATATAATAATGGTGGATGATTGTAAATTAGTATGAAAACGAGGGAGAAAATGGGTCGCGGGGAACTACCACGAATAGCAGGATTGTGTCCGTACGTCGGAAAGGGAAGTAGTAATTTTTCAAAAAACAAAGAAAAAACGCCTCAACCCTTATTATGTGGTGGATGATATCGATATGATACCGTGTGGCGCATCATCACGATCACAAACAGGGATCGATCGATCGCGACACGCTTCGTTCGTTCGTCGGACTCACTTTTATTCTATTATCACCACGGGTTTCTCTGTCTCCCCTGGCTCATGATATGCCGCCACCACCGCCGCCGTGGGTAAGCTAACAAACCAAATTAAGCGAGAAACGATTGTGAATACCAATAATAAAGTTAATGAAAGGACATGAAGTGAATGGAAACCGATGATTAAACGATATTTTAACCATGTGTGTGATGTGATGTGTGTGATTTTAGCGGTTTGTTTGCGTCTGAAAGAAAGTTTGTTGGTGTTTTCTGCAAGGTGCTCAGCGGTAGGTTAATTATACCACCGATGATCCTTTTCAAGGTACAAAATCTGCTAATAAAGCCTAAACTTAATAACAAAGTTATTGGATCTTCTAAACCTAAATAAAAGGGTCAACCTAAAAGGCTCTAAACGTATAAGTAATACGCGATGGAAACGGCGCTCGACTGAGAACCGTTCAAACGATGTCTCATGTCGAGAACTTGACGTTGACGAGCTCTTCTCTCGTAAAGTATTTGTCCGACAACCTCCTAATATTAGCGCTAACATCGTATTCTTCCAGCTCTGAACATTACCAGGATCTATGCTAGATCAAACCACTTTAGAAACACCAAACTAGACTTGAGAAGACATATGGCTGGAATAACACCGACCATAGATCTAGGAAGTTGAAAAACCTATTGGGTTTCATGCACAACAAGACCCCTCGAACTACTAAAACCCTTCGACTATGAGATATCTTGATAGATAAAACCACTTAGTGTTTATCCATGGGGTCCCTTAGATAAGGCTTCTTAGACTGCAAGAACTTTTTTCAGATGAGACTCCTTCAACTAAGAAGTATTTTTGCAGCTTTTGGGCGAAGCTGTCTCCTCGAGTACGAGATGTGTTCGTATTACGAGGTATCTTGGTATATAAAAGCTGAACAGCAAGACTTCTCAGCCGATAAGCTCCATAAACTGCAGGGTCTCTTGTTAAGGCTCCTTCAGTAAGAAACCCTTCTGGTAGCGCTAAGTGTCCTCATCAACTACGAAGTTTTGGTAGTCCTTGAACGAAGAGGCCTCTGAAAACTACAAGAAATGATAGCAACAGAAGCATGGACGATGAAGCCCATCTGAGCTATTTTTTTTTTTTTGTTATTGACCAAAATTAGCCTCGAAAAAGCAAACTTTTCGGCATTTATACATTTCTAAAGTTGATGAAATTGATGAAAATAGGCTTGACATTTACGTCGATCTTTTGGAAGATATTAGAAGAAAATATTTTTGAAATTGATTGTAATGCGAGTCCCTGTAGACTGGCCTGTAGTTACTGGCCACAATCAACTCCGGCTAATATTAAACTAGACAAATGGAACAATCGATTGAGGATGACAGAAGTACCTTTTCCAAGTCCTGTTGACCGTTATATTATTACCCTTTGCTGCTGAATTTTGTATCAACTGTATCTGCTACGTACTTATGTAACTCATCATACAGAGGTTCACCTATCGCTGGATCGCTAGAGTATATGTCCCTCAACCTCTCAGTAATCCTTGCCACTTTAGATACAACTCCGGAATCTTTTGCGGTCTGAAATCGTATGTATGCAACGCTTGAACAAGAAGTGTTGTAAAAATGCCCTAAAAGAGTTGAAAAGACGCGCCAGAGTTACAAAACCAGGTCAAATACACTCTACTGGATCGAAATAAAACTATTACTAGCCAGCAGCAACCTATATTAAACATTCAGAACTACGTCACTAATGCCCTACGTAGCCATCAATTCTGGTTTTATATTACATTTTAACTATCTTCCATCGATCACACGAACAAAAAAAACGGACAAATTGAATCGCACGGTTCCGTTATCGGTCACTGGAAAGGCACCTTCACCCGAACCCGAAGTTTGACAGCTGTCAAACACAGGTGGTGACGAACGGAATCGGTACTTGGGTCAGTTGACCGACGTCAATTGACAACAATTCCATTTAATCAATTCAACCACCCGAAACTGCTGTGATTATTTTTTGTTCTGTTTCCCCCCCGTTGTTCATTAAGATTTCTATTGGTTACGAAGTAACAGTATCGCACAATGTTTGCCCGCTGCTCTTCATCGCTCGTACGACCATCGGCACAGGTAAGAAAGGGCACGGGAACGGAAAGAACGGGTCGAAGGTGAATTTTGCATAACATTGCGCGATCAGTCAGCATCGGTCCGCCCCTACTGCCTCACGATGATAACGAGAGATAACGAACGGGCCTGTTTGCTTGCCATTCCGGAAGAACGGCGGACCCGCGCGTGCACGCTGGAAGCATCCACCTTTGTCCTCGGCTGTAATTAATTACATAATTTGCACTCTTTTCGGCGCAGGGCTTTCGCCGCTTCCAGAGCACGCTCGTCGTGGCCGAACACAACAATGAGACGCTGAACCCGATCACGGCCAACGCGGTTACGGCAGCGAAGAAGCTCGGCGGTGATGTGACCGTACTGGTGGCCGGCACAAAGGTTGGCCCGGTTTCGGAAGCTGCCGCCAAGCTGGACGGCGTGAAGAAGGTGCTCGTTGCCGAAGGTGACGCGTACAAGGGTTCGCTGGCGGAAGCACTGACGCCACTAGTGTTGGCCACCCAGGAGCAGCTCAAGTTCACGCACATCGTTGCTGGTGCGACCGCTTTCGGTAAGGCCATTCTGCCACGTATCGCCGCCAAGCTGGATGTTTCGCCCGTGTCCGATATTATTGGCGTCCAGTCGGCCGATACGTTCGTGCGCACGATCTACGCCGGTAATGCGATCCAGACGGTGAAATCGAAAGACCCGGTAAAGGTCATTACGGTGCGCGGAACGAACTTTGAGCCGACCGGTGCGGCCGGCAGTGCGGCAGCTATCGAGCAAGCGCCGGCGGGTGAGTTTGCAAGCAAAACGACCGAATTCGTTAGCCAAGAGCTAACCAAATCCGACCGTCCTTCGCTGACGGCGGCGAAGATTATCGTGTCCGGTGGGCGTGGTATGAAGTCGGGCGACAACTTCAAGATGCTGTACGATCTGGCGGACAAGTGGGGCGCGGCAGTCGGTGCATCCCGGGCGGCCGTCGATGCCGGGTACGTGCCGAACGATCTGCAGATCGGACAAACGGGCAAGATTGTGGCCCCGGAGCTGTACGTTGCGATCGGCATTTCCGGCGCCATCCAGCATCTGGCCGGCATGAAGGACTCGAAGACGATCGTTGCCATCAACAAAGATCCGGAGGCACCGATCTTCCAGGTGGCGGATTACGGGCTCGTGGCCGACCTGTTCAAGGTGGTGCCGGAGATTAACGAAAAGTGCTAACGAACGCACACACCCGAACGCACCGAAGAGTTGAGTGCTCGAATTCGTACAATCAGCTAGGCAACTGGGTCGAAAGATTCGTTAAAGTGTGTATGTTGTATTAGTTGTATAGGCGCAAAAATTTAGCTACAGTATATATAACATATCGGGGGTTCAAAAACAAAACAAAAGGAAACACTATCCGTTTGGTTGGTCCACACACGATGATGCTGCCACCTGCAGCGGACACTCCCCGGGTTCACTTCTTCGGTGCAATAATTCCTTCCAGTTGGGCCTGCAAGCGATTGTGTTACCACCAATGCAGAAGAGGACAACACGGTTTTGTCAATAAACATATTCCGTTTTCATAAAACAAGCAACCGGGCCGGCCTTAACACTTACCTTCAGCTGTGCGTTGGTCTTCTTCAGGAACGCAATCTCCTCCGAATGTTTCTTCTCCTCGGACGCTCGCAGTTCCGCATTTCTTCGTTCGGCCTGGTCCGCCTTGATCTTCATGTCGCTGATCGAGTTCAGCAGCAGCTCCTTCTCGTGCTCCACCTGCTGTATCTGCTCCTGCAGCTTCTCCTTACCCTCCTGCGCCTGCAACGCCTTCCGGATGCCAAACGATACCGAACTACAGTAAAGCGTTTCGTACGCTTCCAACGACATCGCTATCTCGTCCCGTACGCGCAACAGCAACAAACCCCGCTCGGTACAGTTGATCGTAACCTGGCGGATCAGCTCGTCGAAGCACTGGGTGTAGAGTTCCCGCCGTACCGGACATATGCCCGTTTCTCGTGCCTGCGTTTGCTGCAGGCGTGTGTCTAGCATTTCCTGCAAATTGATCACATCCTGCCGGGTGGCCGGTGTGCTGGAAACGGTTTGTGTCCAAAGTTGACCGTCCTCTTCCCATGTTTTCGGTGGCAAGATGCAGTTCAGTATTTCTTCCGTTTCGCGTGGACTGTCGACAACGACGGCACCACCCGACCCGGGACGACCAGTTTGTTCTTTCGCTGGTGCGCCATCGCTCGTTGGTTCGCGTTTTTCGACGTGCTTCACCACTAGCACCGGGTTGTTGTAGCGCACTAGCGTGGTTTGCAGTTCCAGATTGCGATCGCCCATCGTTGGCAATCCCTTGCAGGGCTCCTTCCTTCGTCGACTAGTCGATGACCGCTGGTTAGCACCCTAGCTAGTAGCTGCTAAATTCCTAGCCCTAGATTGAGGACAACCCTTTGCAATCCCGTGGCTGTCAGTGACGGATTGTGCAGCAACCAAACAGTCACGTTTTTCTACCATAGCAACCAACAGGAACTACCACAGGAGTGCTGGTGCGAAAAGGTAGGTTGCTACGACCAACCGAAATCAACAACTTCAACAAGTTGGATAAGCAAGTCCAGATCGACGATTTGTTTATCTGTTAGCTATTATAAAACTTCTTTCTTTCGATGTTAGTCCTTAAATTTGTTCCAAACTTAAAGAGTAAAATGTGTAAAGTAATTACAACAGCTTACCAGATTTGCTTGAATGACACCGATCTATATCGCTTTTTAGGTGGCTTCACTATCATAGATATGTAGATAGCTATCATGTTTTGTAAGTTAATCCAGCCTGAGAACATTTTTTCACTCCTATAGGACATTTATAGTTTTACTAAACTGATGAGCTCTTCCTAGCAGCATTCGAAAGGGAAATGCTCGAAAGGATTTCTGGGCCCATATCTGTGGAGATACTTTAGGGGAACCAATGATGAGCTCTAGGAGCTTTGCGATGACCTAGCTATTATGCAGCATACCCTCCATACCCATCTGTACGGACAGAAGAAGTGTTGCAGGTCCAAATTACGATGTGAGCGGTATAGTGGACATCTGCATCAGATCAAGATTATAAAGCGGTTGTAGTGCATCATAAGTAAGTAAGTAAATAAATGTTAAATCTGAAAGCTTAGCTCAAAGCTGTGTTTTCTGAGGATTATACACCATCCCTTTTACGTACTGTAAATCACATCTCTTCGCGCCATCAGCAGAAAGTTGGTTGATCGATTATTTCAAACATCGATTTCGATTGTACCGCGTTTGACATTCCTGAATACCTCCGTCAAAACCGAAAGTAAACAATAACAAACTGCAGCGCGGGCATCTCGCACACAATTCCTACTTACCGGCAGAAGTGAAACACGCGTTATTAACCTCCCACAATGGACGAAGATGACGATCTACTAGCAGCTCTGGAAATACCTCCGGCACCGAAACAATCCGCCATAAGTGAAACGAAACCGTCACCTAATGTACCGGCAACATCTACCAGCACCGGCACCACAACCGAACCAACACCACCCGTCGTTGTGGCGAAGGTGAACAAAAGCCACTGCATCCTAGTCAACCCGAAGCAGCGCTGTAATCCACTGCTAAAAGCGATTCAAAACATTCCCTGGGAGTATGATGACATCGTGCCGGACTATGTGGTCGGTGCGAGCGCCTGCATACTGTTCCTTTCGCTGCGCTATCATAACCTTAACCCGGACTACATCCATGCACGGTTGAAGCAGCTGGGCAAAATGTACGAGCTGCGTGTGTTGCTAGTGCAGATCGATATTTCCGAGCCACAGAATGCGCTGAAACATCTGACCCGTATCTGTTTGCTGGCGGATCTGACGCTTATGTTGGCCTGGAACGCGGATGAAGCGGGAAGAATAGTGGAAAAGTACAAACTGTTTGAAAATCGACCCCCGGACTGGATTATGGAGCGGGCGGAGAAATATCCGCACGAGAAGCTGGTGCGTGCGCTGACCAGCATTAAGCCGGTGAATCAGACGGACGCGATGATACTGTTGCAGAACTACGGTACGCTCGGGAAGTTGATCAATACGACCGAGGAGAAGCTGAGCATGTGTTCGGGGCTGGGGCCAAGAAAGGTTAAGAAGCTGCACAAAACTTTCAGTGAAAGCTTTCGCAAGCAGTAGTAATCGGCGCTTGTTGTTAATAGTGAATAAAAATTCTAAATTCTGCCTCTAAGTAAATTATGAAGTCCGTTAAATATAAGTGTGAAAACACACAACATCCAAGAGTTTTATCAATTATCATATTTTACTATTACAAAAGAAAAAGTAAGATGGGTAGAGAAATCAAAAACGTTACCTATTTCCTTTCGGCAATCTTCTATCATTAATCCTCGGTTTCCTTTTCTTCCGGCTCATCCGGTTCATCAGTTGTCTTACTCTCTAAAACCACATCCTTCCCTGGCTCCTGTTCGTCCTCTTCTTTTTCCTCTTCTTCCGGAGCAGTTTCTGCTTCCTCTTCAGCTGTCCGCTTTTTGCCACGACGTACCACCGACGGCACCGCCGCTACTGGCTCAACAACCAAATCGACTATTTCATTCCGAATCGGAGTAGGCGTAAAATCTTTCTTCGCTTCGGCTTCCGCCTGACGCTGCTTTTCCGCTTCCGCCGCTTCTGCATCGGCCTGCTTGATCTGTTGTTCCATCTTTTCCTGCCGCTGTTCCTGACGTTGCTTCTCGAACAGGGTTTTCATTTTTTCCTAAAACAAAACGCATACAAAAATGAAATATTTTGCAATGCAATTCCAACGAGCCAACGCGCAACTTACCATTTCGTCGCGGATTACGTTCACCTGCTGCATATACTGTTGGTACACAAACTGTGCCATTTCCGTCATGTCCTTTATCGATCGTACGGCGGACGCATTGCTGTCACTGGCTGCGTCACCAGCTAGCAGCAGCTCACGATCACCGGGATATTTCTCTTCCGGACGTAACTGCAACTCGAGCGGTCGATTCATCAGCAACCGGAACGCTGGTCGTAATTCGACACAGTTCTT
Organism: Anopheles maculatus; assembly: GCA_002091835.1. NCBI lineage: Eukaryota > Metazoa > Arthropoda > Insecta > Diptera > Culicidae > Anopheles > Anopheles maculatus. The sequence continues at coordinate 27,207 of KZ063127.1, forward strand.
AAACAGTGCCACACGTCCGAAAATGTACAACCCCAGCCGGGCACGACTCATCGCCACCACCAGACGCCGTACGTCCCGAATGTGACCGATCGTTTTCGTACGCACCAACGACAGCAAAATGTAATCGTTCTGTTGACCCTGGTACTTGTCAACGGTGGTCACTTTGTGTGGTTTGCCAAACATTGGATTGTTGGCACAGCGCGACTCAATGACATCCCGGATCAGATGCTTCTGACCGTTGTACGTGGTGAGGATGGAAATTTTCTCCGCCGGATAGCCAAGCAACCGCATGTACATAAACACGGCCACCACATACTCTGCTTCGGCAAGGTTCTGATAGAAGTATGGGTTCGGTTCCGATTCACCCACCCCGTTAAAGTCTTCCACGTTGATCAGCTGATACTCGAATGCAAACCCGGCATTGGAGCGACAGTACTCTGGCCACTTGTGCACGTGCTCCAGATCACCCAGACGACTGTAGCGCCATTTGTACAGCTCGCAGATGCTTGATCGAGCACGACCCTGCCCGTCGAGATCGATCGTCGGAACACCGAGGCGTACCAAGCGCGTAAACAGGGACTGTTCCATGTTGGAGTATTTCTGGAACGCCATGTTCTTGATGACGGGCGGCAGCTGATGATGGTCCCCGATCATGATCCAACGCTTGAGCCGATTGTACCCATCCATGGGGTTCTGCAGCAGCAGGGGAATGAATGTTTCGATCTCCAGAATCTGAGCCGCTTCCTCCATCAGGATGTTGTCGTACTTGAAACCCATCGTGACCAGCTCCTTGCGCTTGAGTGCCGCATGTGTACACGTCATCGCGATGATCTTTGCCTCCTTCACCAGCAAATACTTCGAGCGGTCCAATCCACTGCGCAACAGCTCGAACGCACGGAACTCCTCCAACTCAGCGAACATGTGCGAGATGTACCGGAAGCAGCTGCGTGCAATGTCCATGTTCTCGTCGTACGTCGCACCACCGAACAATGGTTGTGGAGCATCCTTGAAGAACCGGACGAACGGAAATTGGTTCTCGAAATGCTCTCGTCGTGCCGGATCACCAGCTTCAGCTGCAGCATCACCTGCTTCGAATTCGCTCAGAAACTTCTCCCAACGTGCTACCACATGGTACAGATAGAAGTGTCCCGCCGTTTCACACGTGTACGCCACATCACCACTAACCCCAAGCGATTCCTGCAGCCGTTGCACCTGCCCAAGTAAATCGATACGCTTCGACAGCACATAATTCACGCGCCCGTACCGACTGTAGTCCTTTTCCGTTTCGAGTGACTCTTCACCGTGTCCCAAACGCAACAGATGCCGTTCGTCAATGTCCAGGGCCATAATTTTCTCAAACAGCTGATTCAACGCTTGATTCGAATGGGTCACAATCAAGGTACGCTGCTGCGGGTGGTTGTGGTACAGGTTTGAAATTATCTGCACCGCAACGTCCGTTTTACCCGTACCGGGTGGACCCACGACCAACGTCAAACCCGGCTGCATTCCCGCACGGATCGCTTCGATCTGGGTCGGCGTGAAGCGAATAGCGTTCTTCTTCGGCTCGTTGTACTTGTACGGACCACGGCTCGGAATGCGGTACGGTTCCACGAGGATACGCTTCGGCAGCTCACCCGCCGCATCTTCCTGCTCTTCCGCATCGGAATCGCTTTCCTTCGGTACATCCTCAAACGTAAGCCGGAACGGTGGCTGAAGGACCACATTCGGTGGCTGCTGCTCCGTTGCGACAATCTCGTACGCCGGAAAGCTGCTCGCAACATGTGTGTAATCCAGAAACGTGTCATTGAAATCAAGCACCCGTGCCTGATCCGGCATGCGACTGTAGTGTGCCGCACCGGGATCACCGTACCCGAGCAGAATGTCGTGCAGCCACGGTGGTACGACACACTCCGTGTTCATAAGATGACGAATCGTTTCCACCACCGCCTTAAAGTTGTTTTCCTTCGGCTTCCGGCGCATAATGACGTTAAAGCCCTCGTACACATCCTCTCTACCATCATCTTCCTCCCCACCCGCCTGTAACGTGGCATCCATATCCAGCCGATATTGGTTCGAATCGAGCCACACACGGAACGTTCGCTGTTCGCCGGCCAGCTGTGGCCGCTGCTCAATGCCATCCTCAATGACGCGCCCGTTTGCATCGAGCATACCCTCGATCTCGCAACCGCGCACATGCACCAACCCAACCTGCGGTACAAAGTGTTCGCGGTAGTCGTACTTGGTGCCGATCAGTTGCGTTGGTCGGACCGTTACGAGGAAACATACATCGTGCTTGCGAAGATTTTCCCACTCTTCCTGTACCTCTTTGCGGACGTTCAGCGTTACGCTGACGTCGGCCCGCACACGGGATGGTTTCTTTTCGCCGATGTGAGGTTTGGACACTTCCACTACGGCGAATGATTGTATCGGCAGTGCCATACGGGCCCAGCCGCCGAACACAACGTCACCGTCCTCCGACTTCCAGGGTAGCATCCGGCTGACGGCATCCTCGATATCCTGGCGAATTTCATCTGTAGAAATAGAAGGTAAAACACGGGAAAGAGATTAGTAAAGAAATGTTGCTCTCTCTTAGAGGACGTCTTAAAAACTGGACATTTTTGAGTTCTTAAAATAAATAAGCAAATAAAGAAGGTCATATTTAACGTATCGGATTGGCCATAACGTATCTCCGTAGGCAGGATTAACTATTCAGCTTCTGATAAATTGTAATCCAAGGAAGCCAGAAATAGTAGACCCCGAGACCTGTCGAGGTTATAAAAAAAGAACAACAAAGAAACAGATGCAGACATATTGTGACTCTTCTACATATGTAACAATGAAAGTACGTCACTGTACTTAAAATAGCGATTGGAGTTAGACAATCTCAGGCATGCAAGAGAATTCCAAGATCATGATGGATAAAATTATACAATTAACATTGTATCACGTGCGGAACTAAGTAATGTATGTGTTTTTGGAGTCGTTATGTTATTCATGGCTGATTGAAACTGGTACAGTGCTACTTATCACTGTGGCTAATGTTTTTGGGTAATATCTTTTTGTAAAATGTGGCCATTTTTCGTTGACCAAATGACGTGCAGATTGAACTACAGAACAGTGCTGTCGAGCTCAACTGGTGTTATTAAATTTAATGTTTATTTAACAATCGATGGACAAGAGTCCTATCAATACAGTGTTTAACAGATATATGGAAGCATACTATAGAACGGTATAAGACGCATAAGCGAACATGGTCGGTGAAATCTTCTGACGAAATCCGCAACACAAACACTGACGACATAGAAGAAGACTCGGCCCATGTGTAAGAACAGATTCTTCTTCTTCTTTCTTGGCCTAACGACCTCTTACTCTTAGGTCATGCCTGCCATTTCTGGCTTACTAGACTTATTGTTACCGCATAGTTGGATAGTCAGTCCTCACTATGGGGGAACGGCCCAGATGAGACTTGAACCCCGGTCCTGCCGTGTGAAGACCGGCGCCGCTGTCGCATCTACCACCGGGCCACCCAAGGGCATATGTCCATTCGTCAGATTGGAGGTGCCAAATGATGTCTCACGTTCAATGATGTTCGATGATTGGCAGTCTAAGGAGTCCCGCATAGGACTCATAAGAAAATAATCCCAAGGAGTATACACCTGGTCAGGTACTCTTGCCTCCTATTCTATTCCATGAGTGACCATTAGAGAGCCCTTAATGCATCTGGTGTCTTCAACCTCACGAATCATATTGATATTACTACTGCTGCTGGGTACGACTTGTTCGTGATAGTTCGCAATGGATAGCGTCGTATCAACTATGACACCTATGTAGATCTTTGACATAGTACATATGAAGTACATAGTCGTAGGATGACAGACGTCATGAGCGGCAGAAAGTGATCGTCACACAATTGTTTGTGCAAAGTGATAAGGCATTGCGGTTGCACTGGAAGTCGTGTGATGCCGTCTGCAGTCAGGCGTGGTTATCGATTCCATGAATTACATTCGAAAGATATTCGCGTCATCCTCCTACAGAAGTTGATAGCAAATAACACAGCGGAAAAGGTAGCATTTCATCATTTTAATGTTTCCTATATAACTTTTCACCTGTTTCTGTAATGCGGAGCTACAAATTGTCATGCTTCAGCATTACTTTACTATGTCTAGCCAGGTATTCTAATAATTTGTCGTACAATTCCCGGCTTCTACCATTGGAAGGGAAAGTAATCGAGCAATGTTATCCATACTTCGAAAAAGTGTTATATATTACATTACGCTAATTTCATGGCAAACTACTTACATGTAGACTCCAACCGAAAGAGATTAAAGTTTCGCAATAGATAATCGTGCAGCGTGAGGAACTGCAGGTTCAGCTTCGGCAACGCCAGACATCCTTCGCCCGAGTAGAACTCCGTCGGGACGACGTTTTCGTTCCAGATGATGTCCTCGGTCGGGTACAGTGGCATCTCGTTCAACGATTCTAGCTGCGACACGCGTCGCTCGTGCCGCGAGATAAGCAGCTCCCGCAGGAACGTCTCATCCGTCCGGTGCCATTCGAACGGTGGCTGTAACTGCTCTGGCACGAGGTTGAGATAGCAAGCGATTTCCCGGAGGCTGGCACAATCTAATGCACCGAAGTGTTTCTCGAGCGACTCACGCGTATCCACGTTGGCCACGTTAGACAGTGCGAACAGGCGAAGGTTGGGAAATTTGGCAAACGCTGCCTTCTGGAGAGATTTGATTTTTGCATAATGCAACTGCGTCATGTCGTGGTCAGTGAGGGGATCCCCCGTTTTATCGTTTATCTCGAAGCGGGCGTAGAACTTTAACATATCCAGCAGCTGAAACAGAGAGGAGGTAAATGAGTGGATCGGATTAACGTTAGCGTATTTTACGGTTCTAAACCAGATTAGTAAAAACCCACAAACAATAAACGATGTGTTAATAGCTTCAACCGACTTCAGAGAATTCTAAATGAGATCTTCAAAATAAAGCAATAAATAAAATATATACGTCATTGGAGGTTAATGATTTAGTCCCTGACAGAGAAACAATCACAGAAGGTCATTGGCTCATCTAAGGTTAGATGGGTCAAAACAAGTTAGAACAATGTAAATTTCCAAGATTTTTTTCCGATTTTTTAAACAGAAAGTTTTTTTAAATTATATTATTCTTAGTGTTGTGATGCACAGTGCAAAAAACAACTGACTTTCCATTATGAATAATTACAAAACTGTGTTGATTATTATGTTTTTTTTCGTAACACCTTCAACAGCACGATCGCCAAATAAAAACGTATGCCAAAAAAACATTCACTTTTTTTGTCCCATGTTGATTTGTTTTTGATTCTCGATTATCAGCAACATTGACTTGTCACCTCTTATGATTAATCTACGGGGGGTGAAAATGCGCCATTTAAACTTTTGTTTTGAAAACATTTGTACAACATAACATAATTTTGGCGTACATCACTGGTGTGACTCCACATTCTTCGTCATTCTAACCATTCTATTGGAGCGTACGTTTGCGTCATTCTGAAATACTCCACTTAGACATTCGAAATAGTTTAAATATAATGTAGTTAACTAGTTATGTGCCTTCATATTGATCGATTTGGAAGGAGAAACTTGAGCAGCAGCTTAAGCACATTAGAATGTTTTTTGGACTCTGAAGAATGATTTTAGCAAGAAAAACAGTAGGTCAGCGGAACCACTTTGGACCACAATGATGTATGATCTGGTTTTTAATAGAGATAAGTACCTCGTCATTTGGCAATGAATAGACAGACCAATGTCCTACCGCACGAGCACATCACTCTCCGAGTTTCCATCAAACACTGGTTCCGTGGTATCTCAGAAGATCATGGATTCATTCGAATGATGCCTAGACTTAAGTCTAACCCTAACGTATTGGGCGCGCATCTCTAGCATACTGGACAGGTCGTCTCCAAAATATGTAGCTGCGGCCTCAAATACCACGGCATAGATCATCTTCTATGGTCTTGTGTGGAACACGAGGCTGCTCGACTCGCCTTGCTTGACGCAGTTGAAGGCATTAGCAAGACGTCTAATGTTCCGGGTTCAGTTTTGATGGAAGACGACGACAAGGTCTACCTGTGAGCTTCCTTTGTTTTTTGCCGAGCAAGTGCCGAGTGTATGGATGTTCTGTTTAACATATGTACAACGCTTGTATGAATTATGGATGCATGAAAGTAAGTATGATTGATTACGATTTGTGAATAGTTTAGTACGACACAGATGAAGTTGCACCGACCAGGCAAGCCAGTGAGTAGGGACTAGGAGGCCACACATTAAGCTCGCAGCTGCGATTCAACCGAACGCACTCGAGTCATGAACTACTGTAAAACGTTCTGGAATTCACATACGAGTTTTGGAATACTTGCCAACGAAACGTCCGAATACACCCAGCATAAGGTGTCCGATATAGACCCTTGCTATGAACGGAATGTCGACTTTCGTAACATCGTAACAACCGAGCATGTCCGGGATATGGTGCCCTTTTACGGTGTCGAGAAGGAAATGTCTTCCAAAAAATGGGAATTGTATGTTTTATTTTTGTATTATAACTGGGTCTTAGTTATAGAAAAAGGACCCTCTCGGTTTCCGAGCGTGAGGTAGAGTTTTGAAGCTCTTTGGATTTGTTCCGGCTCAGATTAAATTGATGGTTAGAATCATCATGATCAACTTCAGAAGTCAAGTAAAGGTGTATATTAAATATTCTCAAGGCGGATAGATCCTCGACTATTTTGTCTGCAATCGCGCGAAGATCATTTCAATTTTAAAAATTGGAAAAGTTTATCCAGATCCTGTTTGATTGTTTGTCGCATGAAACTACCACTAACACTAAAAATTGAAATTTATACAGAAAACACCAAAATAGGTACAATATTTCCAATGCCAAACAGCTGTCCCGATAAAGAAGGCAACGTGCTGACGATGGCACTCGATCGTGTGCAGTATAACAGACACGTTCCAAACAACTTAAGTAAACAAATTACCACAGATTCCTCATCTAATCCATGATCATCGTCGGCAAATTAATTCCCCGAAATGATTCCATCCATAAATAACTTAAACAAAAAGTGCACTTCAAACATTGATCTAACCGGCAAAGCTCCAAAGTTCTAACCCCCAAACCAATCCAGAAATGTCTTCCACGCTGTATTGTTGCATTGCTGCTGCAGACTCCTGGCTCTAAGTGTGTCTATTTTAAATGTTTCCCTGCACGCTACGGGATACCGTGGCGCGGGCAGAATACTTGTAGAGAAGCAACATTCAGCGCAGTATCTCAAGAGGTTACGGCAATAAATATTGATTACGAGCGCATCCAAACCGGCAACCAAACAGCGCATCGAGTTTCATCATTTCGGTGTTTGTGTGTCTGTGAGCGCGCGCTCGTCCATCAGGGAACGCGCTCAAGTTTTCTCCCAAACGCCAATCCAAATTCCATCCAATTCCATCTCGAGAACACAATTAATCGGCTACCGCATCACGCCGGCATCGGCCATGAATACTGCAAACAGTCACTAATTCGTTTGCATTCTATCTTCTAAAAGTATCGCTAAGTGTTCGATAAACACCAACATCTTCATCATGACCACCGCGAAGAGCAAGACGTTTTACCGCGAAAGCACATTGTTTCCTGTGTAGCCACGATGATGATGGCCGTTAAAGAGCAAAAAAAAACAGACGCAAGCAAACACAAATCAACGAAACGGACGGGCGAAAGTGGATTAAGGTTTTAATTCATGCAAAACAGATGAATGTTCTTAAAACCTGCCCAGTATCACCTAATGTCTTGTCCTCCCACTATTCTAGGGGCTGGCTGATGATGGAGGGCCTGTCGCATAAAGTGAACATTTTCCAAATGCTTATTTGTGCTGTCGTCGCTGATTCTCTTTTCAATCTTGGCCCACCCAATACCTTACCACCATCATAATGTCTGCCAAGGGATTGCGGTTCGCTGTACAAACAACACGGCACAATATCACAAATCCGGAAATCGCAGGAAAATTCACTTCCGTTGAAGGTTTCTCTCCCGGGCGCTCGAGGCACAAAGAACCACTGCTCTATTCATTGGAAGAGTCAGAGTCAGAACCAAGTCAAACCTTCCTCTATCAGGCACACTGGTTTGTCGGTGGAGAAAGAGAGCGAAAAAAAAGCTAACAAGAATGGAAGGAAAGTTTTAACATTTCATCCACTGGCTGGCTTACCGGGATCCTTCATTGTAGATCCACATGCTCTTTTGATAGGAGCCCGCATCCAGTGACGCTGTTTGATAGTCTAAAACCGGGCTTTGTATTACAGAAACTATTGTTTAAAATGTGACGTCCTTGGTTAGGCAAAACGCATGTACACTTTATAAAATAGAAAACCGAGCGTTGGATTAAGGAATAATCCAAATATCGTTCAAGAACAACCGCGAAGCACGTGCCGGTAGCCGGATCAACAGTAAAGGTAGAACGAAGAACCATTTTACAGCATAAATAAGGTCCAGCCCATGAGATTACCACTAGCGAATAAATCAACAGATAGTCATCAATCACCAAGCGCCTGACAGTGGGTAAGGTTCACCATATCGTACAGCATCCATCCGCCGACTAGGCCAGGGCCAGTGTGGAGAGATGAACAGCAACAAAAAACCCACGTCTGTCGCCTTTGCCACTCAGCGAAAGCTGCTGGTGGACAGGAGAACACGGTGTATCTGTGTGATTCAAGTCGGCATCGACGCGATCGCGCGTGTGGGTAGAATGGTGGTAAAAGCATTCCAATCAAACGGATTTTTATTTTTATACAGAGTTACAAACCGAACGATAGAAATAGCGCCCATAACGCACTTATTTATATCCGACAATTATCGTTCTAAAATCACGCGCCAAGACACGCTTGTTTCTGTGTGTTTAAGAAGAGTAAGACTTCTCTACAAAGTGCTACAAATAGTGTCCGAATATTTTCATCACTAAGTTGTGTTTTGAGCACCAAACTGTATCACAATGTTGTGAACCTCGGGGCTTGTTTGATGGGTATACGGAAGCACGCAATTTAGGAGATTGTGACCATGTTGCTTGAGGGACTTGCAATTAGTGCTCTAATACGCCCCAAGCTGGCAAGTTTTAATAAATCATACCACACACTCCACGCACACAAGGGTTAACCAGCCGCGGCAAATCGATTGCATACCACCCGGAGAGAACGTCGTTCGAAAGCCATTCATCTTTTGAATTTCTTGCCGCCAACTCCGCCAGTAGTCACAGGTCCAACTATTTGAAATGTCACCAACAACCCCGCCTGCGCTCTCCTGTTAGTTAGTCCTGCTGTGATAAACTGTGCAACCCGAACTGCAGCTGTTGCGGCATGAATCCGAACTCATGCTTTTCCGGTGGACATAAGGACGCTGCGTAGCGTCCGCCCGTCACACTATCAGCTGTGTGGCGTTCCATGTGCTGCGTCCGCCGGTTGTTCGATCGTTCTCGCAACCAACAACAGCAAAATGCGCGCAATGAAGCACGCACCATACGCGCGCAAACCCCAGCAGCATGCTGGGTGGCTCGTGAACCGAATCGGACGCTCGCCAGACGTCACACGACGACCGAACAACCCGAATGGAGCGTACCGAAGCGTCTGCTATGTTGGAGCGGTCTGCCCGAACGGAACACGCAGATATCTCGCACGGCATTTTTGGCGCTCGGTTCTCGCTTCGAGCGCATCCCATCGCGTAGTTTTGCTCTAGCCGTCGTGCCGCATGGAAGCGAGCGGGCTCGCACCGGTCAACCGGAATACGTAACACCACACCAGCAGCAACGCGGGTGCGTATACACACAGAGGAAGAAAAAAAAAAAGACTCGTTACACACCACGCAAACTAGTGACCGACGCGCGCTTATCGGTATCGGCTGACACCCGGTTTTTGTTCCGTTCCGTTGGTTGGAGTGTGCGAAAGCGAAGCACAGTTCTGTCTGTACGGACAGGCAAGTACTACTAGTACCACTCGTCACAGGTAGTGTACGGACGGCGATCGAGTGTTGGGTACGCGATCTGTAGGCCATTCCGAAATGGCGGAAGCCTACCGATGGGGAACCGCGCTACAATGATCAGCATTCGGTGTTCCTAGCGCGAAAACCAGCTTCAACCCCCGTAAAAATGGAGAGTGTGTAGTGCAAAAGTGCATAGTACAAAACGCATAATCAACTTCCCATTCTTATCGAACCCGAGCACGCAAGAGCACGGTGGCAGCTGCGTAGCAAGAAAATTGCCTCAACTTTTATCTGTGCCAAGATAAACCAAGCTCTGTCTGCTTTTGTTGTGTTGTGTTTTTGTTCGTTTGTTCGCTTTTTTATTGTGATCGTATGACGTGCCACATACACAAAACGTGCCGGCGACGTGCGCGATTGTCGATGCATATTTATTTCGTACTCGCCTGCACTCGCCGATGCTGTGTGCACCACCTTCATCATCATCATCATCATCGTGCGTCAAGTCCGCAAACAAAAAAGTGGAAGTGGTTTCGAAACACGCCAGAATCGTCGTCGTCTCTTTAGTAGTGTACACACAGCGTTAGAACTGGATTATCTACGCGTCCCATGCAATCTCATAACACAACACACACACACACACACAGAGCGAGGAGCTTTGTACGTGCAACGTCTCGCGTGTACTCACCCGGCCACCGCATCAGATCAGGTGTTTTTATTAGCAGTAAACACAAACACGAGATATGGTGCCGCCTCCGGCGAGTTCCAAGAGGGCACGCGACGCGAGGACACATGCCGTTGATCTGAGCTTATTAGGCGACCAAGCACCCGTTGCCGGAATATGAGGGAAATTCGGGAATGACAAAAGTGTGACCGAAAGTTTATATGACAGGTCACGAAGCATCGAACGGTGTCGCCCGGCCATTAAGTTGGTAGGATTAGGAAAGTTTAATCGGTTCACACCTTCCCGAACCTAGCTCATTGAGATAGGTTGTTTAACCCGGTAGACAGTTGTAGATGTGTTCTGCACTAGACTATCCTGCGAAGGACCATCCCAACTGACTGTTCTCTAACCAACGAAAGCCATCGATTCAATTTATGTAACACGTTTCACAGACCGTTGGGGATAGAACCTGCCCAAAAAGCGGCTTCACCAAGGACCAAAATGTAACGTTCGAGCAACTCCCACTTTAAACATTTAAAATATGGAAAAAGGGATTTTGCTGCGTTACATATTTCATACAACCCCAAAGCTTTACCCAAACAACCACACACAACACGCCGCACGTCACAAACATTCACGAATCTGACCGGTTAAATCATTCTTTGCGTTCGCTTGTTTCCAGTATCTTGCAGACCTCTTCCTTGGACAGGCAGGCAGGACAGGATCAAAGAGAATCATGTATCACGTCCAGGGCAGAGAACCGTTTACCAAAAACGGTTCTGTTACAAACACACACACATCCATCGAGCGAGAAGGGTTACACAATTTCACTCTAAAGAGCGTTTGTTTTTATGTTTCATTGCATACGCTACCGGAATGTACTGCCGGTAAAGCGGGCATAAGTGAATGTGACATATTTGAAATGGATCCTATCAATAAATAATTTATTGAGCAGCACGTGACACGTGAGATACTTTTGCTATCCGCACGAGAATTAAAACCATTTCCCGTTACCGTCAGTTTTATAATAATTGAACGACGACTCTGTCTGCACCTCCTCCACATCCGCTTCGATGGTAGTATCAAAATCAATATTGGTGCTTGTTTCGCCAGAAAAAAGGTTCTCTGGCTGTTGGCGGTGTGACGGTATCGAAAGGTACAATGACATCGCCCGGTAAAAGTTAAAATCGTACAAACTTTGCCAGCCAATTTAGGCTGATGATAGCTGTCGAAAGCATACACGCGCGCGCGCTGCTAATGGTTATGGTGTGATGGGGCAAGTGGGGGACAAAAATCCTGACCTAGAGTAAAATAGGGATTAGATTGAAGGGCAGGATTAGATTTGAGTGACAGCAACGATAAGCTGCAAGCTTTCAATCTGCAGTGTCCTTCTTGTGTGACCTATTTCGCTTTGTCTGGCCGCGCCACTAAATATGTGTTTCTCTTTTAAATAAAAGAGAAAAATAGTCCACAAGTGTAAATAAGCTGCATACAAAGCCCAGTTTGAAAATGCACCCAGAAAATGGGTAAACACGCGCTAACAAACAACAACCAGAACCGGTTAACTTATTATCGGTCTATATTAATTTGCAAACACAAACACAGCCACCCAGCACTACCATAATACAACCCGCCGTTTATCATTTAACATTGTCGCCTCCATCATGGACACGGAACCGCCAATGTTCGGCTCTTTGTGTCTGGGACCTACCTATCACGCATGAGTGTTGCAAAAAACAAAGTTTACTAATGTACACAAACCTCTTTATTTTTCTTTCACAAATCGAGAAAGGGTAGGGCAGGCAGTGAAAAATTAATTAGCAACTTTGCACTAAACACTCTTCTTTGACACGGTATACAGGAACGGAACCTCCCACACGTTTGACCGACAGCACCACTCGCCATTACATTCGTAAGCTCTTGCTTTCGTTCCACTGTCCAAAATACGGCACATCATGATGCTCACAACAGAGCGAAGAAAACCTTTTTCGAGTGAATTTCAATTTGCACACGAAGCTACAATCAATATCACTGGCTCCAGACGTCAATCAGGACACAAACACAAAGTTCCGGGATGCCGAACTCCGGAAACAATTTCAGATTTTGCAATAGCATTTCCGTTGCAGTAGCGAGATGCATATACCCTCCAGGCACACCAGGAGAACGAGAGAGAGAGAGAGGAAGAGAGATCGGGACCGACGGACATCATCGCGTCCTACACATTTTAATCAAATTTTCGAGATGTTATTTCCCGAAACGGTTTTGCCGGGTGCAAAACTGTACCTCTTTTCTGCATGGCGCGGCACAACACATACGCTTGTTACAACACGGCGCATTGCCAAGTAAATTTTTATCCGGACTTTTCAATTTTCACGGTCACATGACGACCTTTTTCTCGGAGTCGTTCTCGGCTGTCCTCCGAGCTTGCGATTGTCTGTTCACCGGTTTGATGTTTACGACTCCGCCAACCACAATACCAATAAAACCGTACTCCAGTTCCCGAAAAGTGTGCACAACAGAACGCAAACGCATGTTTGTTGATTTTGGGGACAATGTTTTATGCAATGCTATCTTTTCCTTTCCCTGGCTAGTAGAGCGCCGGTGTCATACGGTTCAGTGTCTGCTGGGTAGCAAAACTTCCCACAAAACGAAGGGCAAGAAACCGATCGCGTTTTACTATCGCAAACATATTTTTAAACATCAAAACTTCCGGCCATTTTGTGCCCCAACACTCCGGAGAAAGAGAATAGGCGTGATGTAGAGTTGCGATAGGAGGGAGAGCCCCCAGAGAAGCAATTGGGCTGGAAATTATTGCCAGCCCGCAGCAAAACACAGAACAAACGATAATTCTAGAAGAGGAGTACAGCGGACGCACTGGTGCAAAAATCGTTTACATTATGCTTTTTTAATAGTTCAAGCAGATACCTACTATTTGATCTCAACCAACCAACCAACAAACCCGCAAAAAGGGATGTTTTAAGGATACTTTAAATGTAAAGAGACCCACAATAATACGTTTAAGATCGTCATTAAAAAATAGTTACCAAAAGTTTGCACATGATTTTGAAACCTATTGTTAAATGAATAATATTACCTTGGTACCCGTATCGCTGAACCAGGAATGCTTAACAAGGCAAGGGAAGAAAAAGTTTTTTCCCCATAAATTTGCCTGTTTTGCTTAATCCGTTTTTACACATTACGTGGCACAGAGCGCTAAAGCACTCAGGTCTAAAATGCCTTCTTACCCACACAACACCCCCTCATCGGAAGAAGGTTTCTTCTACAGTAACCGAAGCAAGCAGAAAAAGAAGTTGCTTTTAGTCCGAAAATTTCGCATACTCTATCGATTGCCATTTTGCCTCCCTTTGCAAATGGGGACCGGTCGCGTTCACCAGCGAGTCCAGACTCGTGAGCATTATTACACACACCCAGCGGCTCAACTCTGTCTAACCCAATATGCGGTGTCATTTATCAGCGCCCTAGAAGTGGAACTTTACGCCCTGTGCCCTATCGGTCAATTTGAAGCACGGAGCGAGGAAGAATTTGTGCCAGCTAAGCATCCACACGCAAACACACGGAGAGGGATAGAGAGAGAGAGAGAATAACAAAAAAGCTTTCCGCTTTGCGCACAGGAAAACGGAAGTGCTTTTGTGCTGGCGTTTGCGGGTTAAGGTTGGACAAATTTATAAAGACATCCTCCTCCGAAGCGGAATGATGATTCGCTTACCGGAATATGTTAGCGCGTGTGTGATTCATGGAGCAACAAGCGAATACATTGGTTTGGTACGCATCCATCCATCCATCCAATGCAAACAACCAAATCCCCCCCGAGGGTCCCTGTTCTTGACATTCACCTTTCGTGGGGATTTGCGTGTGTGTGAGTCAGCCGCAGCGGCTTAGTGAGATGGAACCGGCATCCACGAACCACACTCAGCAAGCGATTAATGATGGCAATTGTAACGCGCTTCTTTAAAGTAATGGCCCATACGCACCCTACCCCGTACGGGGAAGTTGTTGTTCCGAGGTAAAACTCGTTCCGTTCCGATCGGTTTACGATATGTCTAGTACAGTAGGTACCGCATGGACTGTTTGCTCCAGGGCGAATGGTTCGTCTACCCATTGGTATGTGAAGATAAATCACTTACTTCACGACCTTGAACGATCGGCAAAACCACACAATGCGCACACATGCTTTCAATTTCAAGCGTCTCCAAAACCGTGGGGATACAGCAGAAACCGGCTCATCCACCCACCTACACACGCACCCATTTTGTCTGACCCGTCTGTGGTCCGTCTATCCTGCCGGGTAGACCTCGCGCCCTTTTGCAAATCGCAAATCGTTTCTACTGCTCAAGGCCCCTCCGAAATAAGTCATCAAAGCGACACTCGCAAGACAATATTTTTCAACGCCACGAAAGCATCCATTCTCCCCGCCGTAATGGCCTGAAGCAGAAGGATAAATTAAATTCATTATTCCAAGCGGCGCGGTGATCACGTCTCGTTCGCTCGTAATACACATGATCATGATGGGAGGGTATTATGCAGATGGTGATTCTCCGCTACGGTGAGATAACGCGGAGCAAGATCATTTCTCACATTTTCTCCAAACTCCAAGCACTCCTTCCCAGTGCCATTCATAATTCGGCCATTTTTCACCATTTAGAGATACAGTTAGAAGCGCGCACCCGTGTTACCGTGGCAGAATACACAATATACACGCTTCTTCAGCTAAGAACCTGGGCCTTTGTAAGCTGGATCGATGAGTTAGTTGGTCCATTGACGTCCGGACGGCACTGAAATCCCCGACGGGGGTTTTCCCATGTCTGGGGAAAAGTAAAACACAACAGACGGCTCACCTTGCCCCAGAATTATGCATGTTTGTTTACACTGCCAAATGGTCGAGAGCGGCCGGAAGCGATTGACATTGTAGCAAGGTTCGTTGCGTGCGTTGAGTTTGATGAAAGAATAACATAAGATAAAATAACTGTCTCCTCTTTTTTACGTTTCTCCGGGCGTTTTGGAGGGCAGACACGTTCAAGTTCCTTTTCGCTAGCTGTGCTTTGTAATTATGATTTGGTAGACATTCACTCACGAGAAGTGCGAGCCTGCAAGCGTCGGAGAGTTAGAACGCTAATTAGTCTTCGCGAGCTAAGAAAGTTTACATACGCCGTTTGGAAAAAGAGGAGCTAATTTCCCACAGAAATAAAATTACCATGCGCCACAACAACAACAACAGCAATTGCCTACCGGGAGACGGCAGCTCATTAGAGACTGTAATTATATTATAGGAAAACTTCGTATAAGACATACTAGTTGTCAAGTAACAGTATTATATCCCTCAACGATAGAGACGGATGCACACAAAGTTGAACATAATAAACTTTATCGCAAGGTACACCCGGTGGCGGAACCTTGGCACTTGGAGTTAAGTCCGGTAAAAATAAGTAGAACCAAGTAGGGAAAATGTACGGTTCCTTTGCGTCAAACTGTCGAACTTTACTATGACATTCGCCGCTATACGCCAAACATTCCATTATTGATTGCACTTTTTTCTTCTCTTTTGCGCGTTGCACCAAAGGTAGATCTAGGCAACATTGAGTCTCTTTACTGCAGACTGCATCATTTTGCACCGTTTCTACAATCTCAGTGCTTTAGGTGTGATTTCAATAACCGACACAACCGTAGTTGAAAAATGGCTTGAAAAGAACGAAACGAAAGATAACTTTCTTGTAATATCACGATCAAAAGTTACCCGTGCTGTGTGCTGCGGGCTCTCTCTGTCTCTGCTAGGTTGCTGGCAGGTTCAGCTGCCATAATACACCCGGAGATGCAAGATGGGAAAATGGAAAGAACTCTCCTCGGAAGAGTTTGTGTGATTTGTTCGGGGCCAAAATAACAAACGGTCGTATCAACGGTGAAGGTTGCCACCGGTGCGAAAGGATTTCGGAACAATTATCCTCACGTTTCGTAGCATTTTGCTGTGGGGATAGTGCTTGCAGACGTTCGGTTACAGTGGACAAGTTTTACGGATCTAAATCAAAACAATAACAACATTTCAATATTTGATTAGAAATTCGTTTGCAAGCACGTACAATAGACAGCAAAAGACACAATATAACTTAAGCTATCTATATCGGTAGACTAAGATTAGATAACTTATGAGACGTAAACAACCGGCTTGTGGTGATAACACAATCACAGCAACTTTTTGCTGATATCGACAGCTTCGCATGTGCTTTTCCAACGTACGGTACACAGCTGGTAACATCAGTGCTTGTGATAGTCAGCTCAAGAGCAACGTTAAGGCCTCACCTCAATAAACTGCGGTCTCTCCTCTGTTTGCATTCTTTTATGTTAAAAAGTACTGCTCTTGAAGTTGCACTTCATTATTAATGATTTGATAACAAAGAGTAACTCAGAAGGTACCCTAGGAAGCTCTTTCCTCACTCACAGTCAAAGGGACCTCTTCACGTTCCAAAGAGCTTCATTTTATGTTTTGCTGAAAACTATTTTTCTTGTATTGCAATATTTTCAAACAACCGTAATGCAAAAGCTGAATGTGATTAACGTTGGCTAATTGAAATTCTTTTCTTTCATAAAGTTATAACTTGTTAAAAGAAATTTCAAACTTGCCATTCGTCTTGTACCTTGTCAACGTGCAGGGAATGCTTTAATCGCTTCCTTCGTCAGGACTTTTGTCCACGTGTTCCAACGTTCGCTGCACACTGTGTGTCAGCCAAGCCAACCGCCCGCAAGTGCGCCAAGAAGCGCCAAGGTGTTTTGCAGGTAGTTACCCACCATTAATTAAATTCCTTTTTGCGAAACGAACGATTCTGCCGGTTCCGCACCAACCAACCATCACATCTCTCTCGCTCTCTCAGTTCCGTTATCGAAAACATTGTCTTGCACGATGTACCTGCTGCTGCTGTCTTCACCATCATCCTTTGCACCACTGGCTGAGTTAATGAATTAACAATATTTTTGTGATACGGCTATTTTTCTACCCAGTCCCCGATTCCGGAAGGCATCAGATCAGGGATGAGCGAAGATTGCAAAGAGAGTGCTAGAGATGCGATATACTTGTCTGCCATCTTCCGGCCCGATATCTCGTGGCACTTGTTCCATGGTGCGGAACATAGCCACTTTAAGCAGTTCCACCAGGGCTCACCATCGTACATTAGCGACGCCACGCGGAAATGAGAAATAAAATGAGCAATGGGCGTGAAAGAACAACTGCAAAGAATGCTTTCCGTGTTCCAAAACCCGGCTAGCTTGGTTGGTGTAGATTGTTTTAGCAAACAAATACAAAAAAAAAACCCAACTAGCTCCTTCATCGCACTGCTACCCGCGCTAGATTCCCTGTTGCATCCCAGGCCCGTAATTGAGTGTGGGAAACAAAGAACACACAAGCCATTGCAATTCTTCTCTTCTCTAGTGACGGTTTTTTTTTTTGTTTCTTTTTTTTCTTTTACAGTTTGCCTTCCTCACACAAACGCCAACGGGTGGATCAGATTTCAAAATCTACTACCTCCATTGCACAAGAGAGGACCAAAGTGGAAGTGTGCATTGTGCAACCTCTGTGGGTAGGGAAGAGCACGGAACGTGCAGTGCAAAATGAAGTCCAGTGATTATATGCGGCAAAAGTGTTGAAAGCAGCGGAAGTGAAAAACGAAAAGGATACCCAGTGTAATAGAAAGCGAGTGGTCTCGGCAGTGGAATAGACCCGGCCACACATAAAGTAAACGACACGCCGTGTCGTTTAAATGAAGGAAGTGAAATTAGTGCCAAGTGTTGGGAGAGCCGGGGTCTGGTGAAAATTGGCGAATCGACTTAGTTGGAGAAAGTGCACACTGTTGCGTGCACACCAGGATAACGATAGTTTGAAAAGTTCGTTGGCTATCACAACTGCCGCAATATAGAGGATATCAACCATGTGGCCACGTGACAGTAAAGTGATGCTAAGGACAATGGCACTGGTGACGTTGGTGCTGGCCGCCGCTGTAGTGAGCGGTGAGCTGGTGACAACCAACGACCAGAAGGCTAACCAGTGCTGCCAGGAGTCGTACATAGTGGACGGCAAGCGGTGTGTTCGCACCGATGGTAATTACACGACGGAAATGCACCTCAACTGCACCCACAGCTACATGATCTACCGCGAGATTGAACAGGAGGTGTACGTGGATGAGTCCGGGAATGTGGTTGATGGAGAGTACCGGATCCAGCGTAACGAGTAAGTGGAGAACGGGCAAAAATACCTGTGCGTGCTGGATGAAGCAGCTTTGCGCTTCTTTCTTCGGCAAACCATTTCCCAAAGGAATTACAAACACTAACGCGCAACCTAATTCTCATTTCTCTACATGTCTCGCTCTATCTCTCTCTCTCTCTCTCTCTCTCTCTCTCTCTCTCTCTCTCTCTCTCTCTCTCTCTCTCTCTCTCTCTCTCTCTCTCTCTCTCTCTCTCTCTCTCTCTCTCTCTCTCTCTCTCTCTCTCTCTCTGTCTCTCTTTGCCGGCATTATTACTAGCTACTGTATGGCGCACACCCTGGACGGCGAAGGCACGCAACCGGTGTTTGTGGTGTGCTTTAACATGGCCAACATGGAGACGATGACCACGATGCTCGTCAGCAAAGGCATCATGATGCTGATCTCCGTCTTCTTTCTACTTGTCACACTGTACATCTACTACATCATCCCGGATCTGCGGGAAACCCAGGACAAGGTGACATCGGCAGCCGTCGCCAGTCTAGCGGTGTTTATGTTCCTGCTCAGCCTGGTCCAGCTGTGGGTGTCGCTAACGCAAACCTCCTTCTGCACGGTCATAGGTAAGTTTCGCTGCAATCCCACACCGGCAATGAGGTGGAAAATGAACCGACGAGACACGGCCAGGCCCGCGGCAAGAATAAATCGATTACAACGATTGGTGCAGTTTCGGAACAAATGGAACAAACGCCAACGGTGGTGCCGAAACAAAAGCTTCCCCGATGGTGCCACGCAAATACAAACAACCGGGCAACCGGGCACAGTTTCTAGGAAAGGTTGCACACGTTTTGTACCTTGCAGCGGTCCATCAAACAATCGATTTGGTTCGGTTAATTGAAAACTCATTCATGCTTGCAGAATTGTGCAGACTGTGCACATGACTTTGGACCGTTTTACCGTTCGTTGGACTTGGTCGGTTGCTTGCTGTTTTTTTCTCTTTCGTGTTGTTTCCGGCTCGATGGAACCAGTAATGGCCGCGCAGTGCAACAGTATTGCGCTCAGAAAACGCATCCGAACATTCCGTCGGGTGTCGGGTGTATGGCGAAAAGCACAACTCAAATTCCTGAAGCCCCTAAAGGATAAACTGTCCCATTGGATGATACCGGCAGTTTTTGACAGCTGTCGGCGAAAGGATGATCGATTTACTAGTAATCGAACAGCGATACCACCGGACAGTTGTTGATTCGGGCCTGTCAGACGAAAGATACGGATTAGGTTGAGTGTATAAATCGATCGGTCGGTCCCGCGAATCATTCAATTATGGAATCCATGCAGAACGTGCTTTTCGTCGTGCGGGGGCTAGGAGAATTGAATTGGAAATTTAAGAATTCATTAAAAGTCTCAAATTTTGGGGACTCAAGCTCTCTCCCTCTCTCTAGCTCTGCGTCGTTTTTCGCAAATTGAACCACCGAGGCTTTATCATTTTCATCAAATCGGCCAAGCCATATGTTTCCCTGTGTCACTCTGGCAAAAGAGTTTCCCGGCAGGAAAAGGGTTGAACGGCGTTCAACGGAAATAGTACAACAGAGCAACAAACAAACAAACAGATGGCAAGATATGGCACTGCTTTTCTACCTTCCGAACAAAGAACAAACGCAACCGAACTAAACCGATTCTGCACAACTGACACAACGCTGATGGCAAAGGTTAAGGTTACGTGGTGACCGAATAATATCCCAGCGAGAAAAACACCAGGGTGCTGCTTTGTGCTGCTGCCCATGGATAAAATTAGATTGCAAAATAGAAAACGCGACGAAGAAAAGTGAAGTTTAAGGGAAGCAGCAGCAGCAGCAGCAGCAACACCACCGAATGTAATTAGCATGCTAACGAGAACGAGAACGCAATGAACCGGCACGGAGGACAAACGAAAAGTACCAACAAAAAAAAAACGTACTTACGCACACGTAGCAAGGTGACGAAAGCTCTCGCTTTCTAAGAAACTTCGGTCGAAAAAGCGAAAGTGAAATTCGTCGTGCAGGGCACCATCTCTTCAGTAAGAATCGACCAAAAAACCGGGAGAAAAGAAATCGAAAACCATAACTACATTCGCGGGGTCGTTGTGTTGAGATTAAAAAACTTTCTCAACCAACATGGCACGGTGGCCTTCCTCACACAGTTGTAAGAAGGTTAACGTTCCCTGGCGCACAGGATTCATTCCATTCTAATACTTTACGACGCTAAGAGATACTGATGGATTAGGGACACAATACGAAAAAGCTTTCTTCCAGCGCGTAGAACATAAATCCAATCGTTGTAAAGCGAGCGAGAGAGAAGATGATCACTAAAAGATATGCCAGTGGACCGTGTCGAAGACGATGGAAAAAGCGTAGTAGCCGGCTTCCTAACCGGAAGGAAAGATGTTCACGCGAATCATGGCGGAACGTTTCGCCATTTTCCCAGCATTCACGCTTCCCGCTCGATTGGGAATCGAAAAGTAACACAAAAGCCAATAGAGTCAGCAGTTGCATATTTGGGTCACAGGATTCAAAGACCCCCATGGTCGAGGATGATGAGCGGCAAAGACTTGTTTTTCCAGCATCCATTCGTCCTCGTCAACCGATACGATACGAGCACGGGTCACATAACCTTTAAAGTCGATCTAGGATAATGACATAAGTGCAGACCATCGTGATTCCGTTCCGACCGAAACACCGTACCACTGTTAATGTCCTCGACGAAATGCTTTGGGAGGAAACGCTGTTTTTATTACGCTTCGGGGACGATTATGTCGTCCTAAACGACTTTTCCTCCGTTTCTAAACAATGCTCTCATTCTATTTACAGCGTTCCTGATGTACTTCTTCCTCAATAGCTATTTCGCCTGGTTGAACATGGTCATGGCTAACGTATGGAAATTGACAGTGTAAGTATGGCATCCCCGAGAGGTATCTCCACCACTGGAAGCCAGTGTTTGCATTGATTAATCGGTTTTATCCATCCTTTCTTTCGCCATCCTACTCGGTACGCTCGTGCTTGGGCATTTGTAGTGCACGCCGATGGAAGATCAGAGAACGATCCTGGTACATCCTGAACCACATCTACGCCACCACGGTCGCCGTGACGTTAACGGCCATGGTCTACATTTATCACAGCCGGTATCCGACCCTTGGCGAGATCTCCTGCTGGTTCCGAAGTGAGTTTTTGTCCCCCCTTCCGGTTAATGGAATCCGTCCGTTTCTGATTATTTTCCTTTCCAACAAACCACCACAGCCGAAGGAGCAGTCGTACTTCGTCTATTTCCCGCTGAGCGTGATGCTGAGCATCAACATTTTTCTCTTCGTCTGGACGAGCCTGCATCTGCATGCGAGCGGCGACGACATTAGCCCGGACCGGAAGAAATCGCTCCGGTACAAGTGCATGCTGTACTTGAAGCTGTTCCTGCTGTCCGGCCTGATCTGGGTGTTTGAGATTTTGTCGTTTCACATGAGCGAAGGTTTGGTGCCCCAGTCCTGGTTTTGGATTATCGTCGATTCAGTCAACTGTCTGCACGGCGTGCTCATCTTCTTCGTATTGATCGTGTGGCGGCAACGCATCAAACGCGAGCTGGCCAACCGGTGGCTGTTCTGCTTCCGTGCACCGGCACGCTGGGCCGAACTGAAAGACGACGAACAGGAGCATCTGCACGAGGAAGGTAGGTTCGATGGTGGTGATGGTGATTGTATTAGAGCCCACGGCATATTGATTGGTAATGGCCACATGCCATTCCACTGCGTATGGTAACTGTCTAAACAAACCTCGTTTTTTCTGTCGTTCCCACACGAACAGGGCGCGATACGGGGAAGTATGATCTTATCATCAAGTAAACAGAACAGCTTACGAAATAGCGCAAACCCCATCGAAAAACACCGTTGGACTCATCGTGGAGACACCTGCCATCTGGCAGCAAAAGTGTTGTCGACATACGCACCTACCATAATCGGTGACCTCATTCGCAAAAGGGTTAGGTGAACAGTCAAGCGCTGGAGTCGTTAGGCAGAGAACCCCGCGCGTGTCCGTAGACCATCATTTTACACCCAAGCGGTTTCCCAAACGAGTACCCATCGAACATGTGGAGATGATTTTTATCGCATTCGTATCGGTGGTTGGACAAACACATATAGTTATCGCGCAACATTGTTAAGCGTAGGTTTACGATTCTAGAATTAGGTGCAATGTTGCAGAAGTTGATGAATTTATACTGTACACAGATATATATAGAGAGAGAGAAAGAAGAGAAAACCTAGTTATTGCAATTGCGTCAGGAGTTACTTTATCCATTTTGCTACTGCTGCCTTGCTAACTCCCCACTGCACCGTGTGCGGTGGCGAGATTGAGGTGATGCCTAAGTCTGTTAATGAATTTACACACAGGCCAACTATTGCCGGTTAGATAATGCGAAAAGTTTGAACTATAATAAACTTTTAAACAGCAAAACTTTGCCACCCGCTAGAATTCATTCTAATATCACAAAGAGTACTGTCAGGACGAACGGTAGCACTTTTAGAGGACGAAAAGTGCTGATTCAATATCAGGTGACCTTTCCTTTTTACCATGCACAGTAAATAACTTCCGAATTAAGCTCGCTGTAGCTGTTCATAGCCGGGATTGGATGGGATACCAATTCCGGATGATAGCTAACAATGGCACAGAGCTGTTGCCAACCAATATCATCATCCGTTATGTCAAGGACGAAATAGTCATCCAATCGCACGCCGTTGAATGTGGACTAGTAGTAGCAGTGGGCACACCATCCTGGCGGAATGGGATAGGAGAGCAACATTATACAATCAGCGTAATAACCAACTTGCGGAATGATTGCGATGAGCTAATCCTGATTTAAGCAAATCCCTTTAAACCCCATTACCACTAAATGCAAACGATGCTCCATAGGTTTCTAAACTTATTCCACTCACCGAACATTTTCTTTTTTAGATTTAAACAATAAAAATCGTTAACTAGTATATTCTATACTGTGAATTTCTGTTTAAGGACTATTTATTTTTTCACAGTTGAATTTAAAATCCGTTAACCCATCCAGCGAAACATGCAATGATATCACCACTTCATAATTCCTATTCAATTCCGGACATTCGTTCCAAATAATTTCAGGAACATAAACATCAATTAATTATTCTACACTCTGTCCAACACATAAAGTAGTTAAATTCGATGGACAAAATCAATAAATTACTATTTTACTGCTGGAAAATTTACCTCAAAGTGGATCATGTATTTTTTTTAATTATGCAAATTCAATGGAAACCATTAAAAGCGTCAGATAATTCAGAAGCATCATCCAAGGTCGTTGCTTCCAATTTATGCAATACATAATTCGCACACTGCAATTATTAAAATTCAAAAGCTCTGGATAGAGTGTCCTGCAAACTCAATGAATCATAGAACTTGTGCAGGTAGTGAGTAATACAGTGGATTTCAATCTCATTTCATTTCAACTACATGGACTAATGGAAAGATTGAATATAAATTAACAAAAAAATGCACGTTTATCGGTTATACATTTACATTTTTATACCCCACGAACAAAATATAACCGATATTTCAAATTGCTATAATTATGGAGTACCGCACTAGGTATCATAAACAACGTCAAGTTCAAATTTTCAGCCTGTTTATGCTAGCACGAGTACAATACTTCTACGATCAAACAGCCATCTGCGCCACACGCTTACAGGGTTCTTTAGAGATAAATCTTGATTAGTTTTTTCAACTTTCAACAGTGTTTTCATGAAATCTACAGGAATTTATCCTGCTACAAAAACTCCATGTAGAAACCACCTCACTAACAAACCATTGCACAACCAAAACCCCTTTTTTCCAGCGAAACACGTTTATATCTTGTTAATCTAACCTAACGATGCGTGAACTGATTCGAGCACCCCTGTAATCTCGGACGAAGCTTGTGCGTGCTGTTGGTTTGTGCGTTGCCTACTTGTTTGCCGGTACCGAGTGTGTTTTTAGCCTTTCTCGGTGTTGCCGGACCCCGTATTTCCAACGCAGTTATCGCAAATAATCTAGGCAAAACGAAACAAGTGAGTCACCGGTAGTTATTTAGCTGTCGACGGTTTCGCGGCCGCAGTTCCGTGACTGGTGGCACTAATAAAACGGCCACACAAATATGTGTATATTCCATTTTTGGGATTCGTAAAAAGATTTGCCAAAAATGTATGGAAAAAATCGGAAAGGCCAGAAATGTGTGTATGTGTGTTCACTGGTAGCCGCCTCGTACCAATGTGCCACGAAGTGTAATTTCCCGGCTGTGTAAATGAGTGAGAAACAGCCAAAGCAAAGCGTACAACCAAGCTTAGGTGCTGGGGAGTATAGGAACGCAGCAAAAACGATGCCTATCAAAATGGGTTTCGGTCTCGTAGCACCGGTTTCTGTTTTTTCTCCTCGTTCCGTAGTGTTGGCATGCACAGTGGTGCTGTGGTGTGTGTGTTTGTATGGTGGTGTGGCATCTGGTTTTGGGAAAGGAAATTCA
This sequence comes from Anopheles maculatus, assembly GCA_002091835.1. Taxonomy (NCBI): domain Eukaryota; kingdom Metazoa; phylum Arthropoda; class Insecta; order Diptera; family Culicidae; genus Anopheles; species Anopheles maculatus. The sequence continues at coordinate 52,595 of KZ063127.1, forward strand.
TAATGAGCCCTGGCTGTGGGACTCTACGCGTCCAGGTGAAACGCTCGCGCTGGTTTAACCGTGTTTGTGTTTGTGTGCGGTTCTGTTTTGTGTTAGCAGCGCAACGACGGAAATACATAGCTGTGCCTGCGACACATATCAGAAGAAAGTTTAAGCGATGAAATACGCTTAAAATAGTGCAAACGTGGGTCGCCTACTTGAGTCAAGGAAAAAGTCAAATACAATGCAAGGAAATCGGTAAACGATACGCAGTATTGTAAACAACGTGCGAGAGAAACCATATCAACCATTGCGCGATCCGCGAGAGCTTCCGCCGTCCAACATCCGGGGGAGCGCAAGCAAAGAAATAAAACGCATGAAAAAGAAACCACACACGCTGCCGGGCGTAGGAGTGCCCCGTGTTCAACTGTGGCCAATGTGAAGGAAGCGAAAAGTTATGTGTATTTGTTACCAAGTCACAACCGGTGGAATTGCACGGTTGAGTGCAAACAAACACACGCACACACATGCAACGCCATGCACTTGGTGACCGCGTTGCGCGCGGATTATTATGCCGTCAAAGCACAAATGGTGTATAGCCGCGTAGTTATGAATCTCTGTTGTGTGTTTTTGTTAGTCCCTGCTGTTTGTTCCTGCACCTGCCGCAGTGAATAAGATTGTTTTCTTTTTTGTAGGTTCAAGAGTAAACGACCGGCGTTGTGTTTGTCATCTTCGATCGTACCACCGCAACATGACGTCATAGGATTTGTTGGTGGATTAATCACGGTCGTCATGTCGATCACGATGTGTCTGTCGTATAAGCAAATCTATTGCCCGTAACGATTTAGCGACTAGTGACATCGATTGGTGACAAATCGATGCAATAGCATCACTCACGCTCGATCCCTTCAAGATTCCTGCAATCAATTTGCGCCCACCACAAACGAAAATTGGCCAGTGGTGAACAATCTCTTTAAAGTGCCACTACACTGAACCACACGTGGAATGAGTAAGGGTTGGCTGTATGGTATATTGAGCCAGTCTTTCCCGTATATACGTATGGTATGGCGCTGGTCTTTTACACGGCAATATCGCGTGTCGAATGCCATCTAGAACGTTCCTCCGAAGTAACAACTGAATTTCCAGCACCGTAACGTGGTATAAATAAGTCTAGTAAGCCATTATAGGGCCGGCAAGACCTAGCAGTTTCCCGAGAAGAAGTATTTTACAATACCAAAAACGCTTCAAAACCTTATACTACGAACAAGTGTTAAGATATCTAAGATTTTTTTCCCCATCAGCTTCCAGTCAACAAAAAAATGTCGCATAAACTTGAAAATTCTAGACAAAAATTCGTCTAATCATTAGTTACGATGTGGTAACATCGGGGACCATCTTCTATAAGTCAATCCAGATTGTGAAATACGCTGATGAAATAGACTTCAATCGTTTAGGCTCTCCTACGTAGCAGAAGCTTAACAAAAGATTGAGTAAGCAAACGGCACTGAACCTCGGGTTGGAGATTAATAACAAAAAAAAAACCAAAATGGTGGTGGCACCACCAGCGATCCTGCTTACAAATACTGAATTACAGGTGATCGTACCTTTGAAGTTGTCCAAAATTTCACCTAGTTAGTCAAAAGTTACTACCCACCGCAACATAGACCTTGGTACGATCCTAAGAAAACTTCTCCACTCAAAATACCTGTCGCGTCCGAAGGAAGCTGGTACTGTATAGAACTTCTATAGTCCCAGTACTCACATACGCCTCTAAGACATAGACTCTTTTCAAAACTGACGAAACCTTCTCTTAACCGCATGACCCCGTATGTTATGCCATGAGAATGGCACCGGATGATCCAATCGCTAAAGTCCTTTTGGGACGTCTACACGGACAGAGACGTTGTAGGCTGAAACTGAGAAGGAGTGATGACGATGTTTACACCAACAAAAAAATTTTAGATTGCTCAACCCTGAACGAGGGACCTACGAGACGCTCTCAACGAAACCCGGCATCATGCGGCGCTTTTTTCCATCTTTATGTTCACGCTTTTGTAGGCGACAATATTGCCATACCACACAGAGCTCAACTCATTGCTGGTATGCCCTGGTTAGCATAAACCCATGACGTTTATTAGATCGAGAAAACTTTTTTACCTCACATACTTTCGTATAATGCTGGGCGGGAGAATGGTGCGCCTAATGGATACCAACGTGCACCGGAACCGGTTTATAGGTAGAAGATGCAAAACCTTCTACGAAGCATTTTTGTGCCTTCAAGCCGCCAAGCCAAATGTGCTGAAAAACCCAGCATTTCACTCAAAATCTATACCGACGAAAAAAAAAATACCACCAAGCTTCCGGTTTCGGTTTGATGACTGGTGGTTCAAGTTCTTCTCCAAGGAAACATGTTATGACCAGTAGAATGTCTGTGTGTCTGTGTATGTAGCACCGGGAACAAACATTGTTGACGAGAAATGCATTTTCAAGCATCACCGTTTCGATATGCCAAAAAACTATGCTTGTACTCATAAGCGTACAACATTTATGGTTTTGCTTTCTGGTGGTTTGCCAAAAGAAAGGGCGGCGGCGGCGGCGACTGATCGACTTTTAAAAAGGCCTTCTGCTATGAAATGGCTTCTTCAACGAACCTGTTCGGTATAGACAGCGGTACCCTTACGTGGAGGAATTTTTTTATGTTGGTACTTTAAGCATTACGTACATAATAAGGTCATTTTTGTTTGCGACAGTATTTGGTACAAAGTGAATGAGTCCTTGAAGCTTCCGGACTAATAAGATGATCATCATTCTGTACCGAGGTGTGAATGAATATCGTAAACTCTAGATAAGCTGAAGAGGCCATGAATTTCTTTACCATGGTTGTTAATGCCTTGTGGACAAATAAAATGCCAGGAGCAAAATGATTGGGACATGGAGTTCCAATTACTGCAGCAAAAGAAAAAGAAACATCTTCGGATACCTCCAGCAAGTCTTTTTAAATCGGTATCCCAAAGCCTCTATAAATAAATGAAAAAAAAAAATTTTTAAATCGGTATTTTCACAATTCTTGTGCTGGTTTAAAGCAAACATTTAGTGGTAATTTTCCTGACATTATAATTATGTGAAAACAGCTTGAGAACTTTTAATCCCAACATTCCACACTTGAACGGAATAATCCAACCAGTCACATTTAAATGTTTGTCATTCAAAAAATGCTCGCAAGTCCCCCCTTTTTGTAGCACTACAAGCAACACATTAGTGATGGGCGCTCACAGATAGCTGAAACCGGATTCGGAACCGATTCCGGATCCAGGTGCGGAACCGATTCCGGATCTGGGTGCGGAACCGATTCCGGATCCGGGTGCGGAACCGATTCCGCCTATTGGCGGATTTAACGGTAACGGTAAGGGGCCCCGAAAAACGAAGGAAAAACCAGACCTCCCCCCCCCCCCCCCCCCTCCCCCCCG
>KZ063128.1:0-18920 GCA_002091835.1 Anopheles maculatus
ATAGGAGCTGAGAGCATCGGTTTACTTTCTCATCACAATCAAGACAGCTTAAGCCTTCATGAATAAAACAAAAACAATTAAATTAATTCACAAATTGATTAAACAATAATCCAAAAATTCAATAAATCAGTAAAACTACTAACACAAGTAACTAGTATCTATAAAATGACCTCAATAAATGCAAAACCAAGAACAGTAATAAAGAAGCAAACAACAAAAGAAAAACGCACTGTCACTATCAACTACACTAACGGCGAAGGACGGCGGAACCGTCTCCACCGTTTGGCACTCCGCTTCCTGCAGTCGGGCACGCCACATACTCCCAGAGCATGCAATCGTTATTGATAAGCACACCACTTTATGCGCAATTACTCGGCGTGTACTCCCGAGTCGGTCGGTTGCATCCATAATCCCCACCCACACGCGAATCGAGAACGAGAACCTGGTGGGGACAGAGGGAGAGAGAGGAGAGAGCGAGAGAGAGGGCCACAGGGTGGGAAGCGCTTATCGGTGCGTGAATATGTTTTGATTGTCGTAACCGAGCACTATTAAACGGTTTCGCCAATCCGTAAACACACTGCAAACAGGGCGACGTGTAGTAATTTAATTGATACACATACACACGCACACACACACAAACGTGCGCGTGTACGCATGCTGTGCCTTTATGTGTGACGTACCGTTTCCGGATGTGCCGTGTATTGGCCGTCGACACATCGCTCGACGGCCGCTTCCTTCTGTTACGCTTCAATGAAGGAAATGATGGCGATGCGTGCGTTGCATTTGCACAATCGGATGCATTCGATTCGCCACTCAATAGATAGATAGATAGTGGTGGACCGGCCCTATACCTTGCAGACGGTTTGCAAAGAACCGTCGGAAGAAATCAAGATGACGAAGCGTTTCCGGGCGAAAAATGTCCGAATGGGTCACGTGGCTTACGGGATTGGACTTTTTTTTTTGTTGTAGCTATTTATTTATCTCGTTTCGATACGCTTAGCAAGAGGAGGGAGTGTGCCTTAAATAAGAGAGGGAGGATTTCTCTATAACACACGAATAGATTCGTCTAGTTTCCATGAAAGGGATACGTTTGAAGCAGAAACTATAGTACTCCTCATATATGGACATATTCATGATTTATAATAGAACTGCTTTTGTAGCTGAAATGGTTATAAGATACATTTTATTGGCGTAAAATAGATTATCCTGAAAGACTATTGAGATCTACTGAACAAAGTACTGTTTTGTACTGACACCTGAGAGGTTGCTACGCATTTGAGTGAAAAAGGATAATAGAATTAATTGAGCTAACTATGAAAAACCTTATCCCCAGTGCGCTTTTTCAGAATGCTCTGCCTGAGTCTCGACTACTTTCGATACTCCGATACTGTAGCAACCAAAGGTGTGTCGCTCAGAAGTTCAATCGAACGGGGCCGAGTCTTTTAAAATTAGAACTTTATTACACTGAACCACTCACTTGGACGTCGCTTGAAAGGGAAGCGGGCGGGACCAGTGAGGACGGTGAAGCATGGTGGCAAAAGAGCAAATTAAAACACAGGTTATCACGTACCGTGTGTTGGTGTGCGAGCGAGCAACAACAGTGTGGAGGTTTTTAATTATTTGAGCTTTCATAAATCAATGCGACAACCAATCAAACAACTACCGCATTATGACTTGTCAAAAGTTTAACACGATTGAGAAAGAGAGAGAGAGAGAGAGAGAGAGAGAGAGAGAGAGAGAGAGAGAGAGAGCGCGCAAGAGAAAAGGAAGCCTGTTGCAAGCTACTAAACGCGTAAGCACGGCACTACAAAATAAAACACTACTGCTCGTAGCGAGCACAATTTTGACAGCTGGGACAGAATGAACGGAATGTAAACAACGTTATTGATTTTCGATCGTACAAACGCGCTACGCAAATAAGAGAAAAAGAACAACAACGGGCATTCTTCAAATTCTTGCCCACTGTTACGGTTTTGTTACTAATCGTTAAAATGAACAAGCAAAACGAAAAAAAAACAAACAAAACACAACGATACGGACAGCGGTGAAACAAAATGTTCAAACTGTCACATTGGTTTGTTTACATCTCACCTACGCGCACCAGTAGCGTTTCTTTCCCCTTTTTGTCGACGCTTGTTATTTGCATTCCCGGATTAATGTCTGTGATGCTGCGTGTGGTTGAGTGTGTTTTATAGTTGACAATTATCAATATGTTTTTTTCACGTGCGTGCACTAACACCAACGAACGGGAGTAGCGCAGGCTACTTAATTCTTTATTTTGACAGTTCATACACGCGGCACCAGAAAGAGGTGTTTTGATCGTATTTTTAACCTAATTCTTCGGCTTTCTTACACTTTCCCCCTCTATCTCTCTCCATCCCTCTCTTACTGTCTCGCTTATTACCGTACACAACAAAACACAACAAAGCACTAACTTATGAATGATCTATCCCGACCACGGTACGGTACCGTTGGAACGTGCAATGAAAGCAAGTTGTAAAACGTGCCCTCGCAGTTGATGCAAAAGTTGTAATGTCTTGACGGGGCACGGTTCAAAATTAGCTCGAAAAAGCTAAATGTAAACAGGAAATGCACCTTTCCCAATGCGCACGGTGAGTCACGGGGGCCCACAGATGCATACAGATGTTGGGTGCGAGATGCACACCGGGACTAAAACATTCCTTCCCTTGCCTACTGCACGTCCACCACTCTACCACCTCCATCATCTCAGGTTCCAGCCATTCTGCATGTATCTTCTTTGTAGCGACCGTGCAATCCGATACCTTCGCCGGCGGGCATGTTCCGTCGAGATGTTCCAACTTGTGGGTGCAACTAGCTTTTTTTTTCTTTTCAAACAACACCACCACCATCCCATTCCCATCTGATACTTCTCCCTCCCACGTACTAGTCTGGTGGGCACGAGATTGGCATCTAATGTCAGTTTAGCTCAGCGCTCTTTGTTTGGACATTAGCAGACGTAGACGAGACCTCCTTCTCCAAAAAAAAACGAGTATCGAAGGGTGAAATGCAGAGTCGCCCGATTGGGCTTTACTGCTGCGCAAAAAAAAGAGTGCATCAAACTCGTCCCCAACCCTCGCCTTTCATGGTCCAATTTCAAGACTCACCCCGTGAATGTGAGGGATCCATCGATTCTAGGTAGAGCAGAACGGGGCATCGAATGCGTCATTCGAACGCGCTGTACGCGGAAATCGAACACTCGTACGTGTTCCCTTCGCACCTTTGCAGTTCCGCCCACTTCAGCCAACTCCCAACCCTTAACTCCCCGAGTTCAAACTATGGTCGTAGAGCCCTTTGCGCACGAGCGCACGTTTCGTATCTTGGAAGTTTTATTGTTTGGAGTTGGCCTGTACCGTTCTTAGTAAACCTTTCCTCCAACTCTCTTCACCTCCTTCTCAATTCTCCCTCAATTCAACAAAACCACTAGCAGCTACAGAAAATAGATCTTTCTGTTGCATCTTTATGTGGAAACAGAACAAAAACGAACACCTTTTCTCCCGGGATTTACCCGACAGATTCTCGAGCAACGTTAGCATACGGTAAGGAATGGTATGCAGCTGGTGCATGCTTTTTATTTAAAACATTTCCCTTAAGGTACGTTCAACGTACTCGCGCACACGGATTACACCTTCCGGAGCGTGACGAGATGAGATCAGCGAAATTGATTGATGAGGTAGGCAGAAAGCCTGTTGTAAATAATTGCTGGAAGCTGCCGGTCAATTCGCGCAGATGGAATTGTGGGCGAATAATATAACTCTTTGTTTACGTTCCAACATAACAAGAACGTCGGGTTGTTTGGCCTCAGGTACATTGACACATTTGAATAGCACTAGCGATATCTCCAACTTAGGTTCTTCATCTCTCTCTCTGTTAATATGACGCATCTTGCCATAAAGTTTGCATTGTTACGACTCATTTACGTTACAACTCCTAGCGTCGTAATAAACCTCAACCGTGAGCTCAAGTATAACAAGGGCAATAAATGTGATATAATCGATCCGAACATTACAACATCACTTGCTTTTTTGGAGACAGATAACATCTGGACAGAGCGATCCCCTTTTTAGCCTTGGCAGAGCAAATCAATTGACCACATTAGAAGAAGTACCTATAGGATACAAAATTTAAAGTTTTATACGGAACCACAAGTCATTGGCTCGCCGTTGGGAAATAGCAATCAAGTTTCTCATGACGGACAGCGCATTGGTGAAGTACACTTTTAAGGTCACCACGAGATTTACTCCACTGCAACCAACAACAAGGGATCCTTCTTAGTGAAGCAGATACAACAGCTGTTGCATGCATAAGATGTGCCACGGTATCGAATAGTTAAATGAGCGCTTCTCACTTGAAGAATTATTTTTTTCTTTTATTTATAGAGGCTTTTACTCTTTAAGACTACATTCACCTCTAACTGACTTGAAGCAGAAACCTCAAATAAACATAAACCAATAGAACTTGTTTTTGTGAAAAATCTCTTACCGTCAATTTTATCAGTCTTGGCTAAATACCCATGACGTAGATTCGCGGACATAGACGTTTTCTGATTTCTCCTACAATTGAATGAAACCTCAAAAGATGAAACAGGTACTAGAAATTGTAAATTAACGCAAAGAAAAAGGAAAAATGATTGGTTGATGTGCTCTAGACACAATGTATCAAAAAATGATTAGCGCAATAAACCGTCGATCACCCATTTTACTTTCGAACTCCTCATATATACCACATTATTTTCGCAACTTTGGAGCGCTTGAACACTTACTATTGGTATGGCTTTGCTTTAGGGGCTCTCGATGCTCATGGGTAGATCAAGTTGGCCAGATGACTTTGGATGCTTGAAAGGATTTTCCCTTTCTGGTATGTTGAAGTCTTCAAAGTCTCATCTAGGATTGGAAGACATTTGAAATTCTTGGATGAAGAGCATATTTCAAGCCTAATCTTGTCAGAAAACTCTTCTCAACTGACTATAACAGACAGCTTTGTTTATACTAATAGTTTCATAAGTTTTTGACTAGGTAACGTCGGAATGGGAGGAGATTTTTTACAGTCTTGTATCATTAATGCATGTTACATAAATTTTCGGGTTATTTCTACAAGATTGGATTGCAAGCATATGTGTCAAGATTCGTTATTCAAGTTTTTGTATTTTATAGCTGTGCTTCTGTGGTTATGGATTAAGTTGTTTACTCACTTTGCTGGCCTACTTTCTATACTTGTGTCCTATTCCTTCTATTACCTTCCATCAACATCCGAGGCATAGCAGGAGCCTACATAAATAGGTACGTCAATTTCATAAGCAATGCAGATGGCCTCAGAAACAGTATTCGGACAGCGGTCGATCAGATGGTTTAACTAAATATAAATTGAGTTTACTAGGATTTAAATGTCAAGAGCCTCTTTTAAAAATAAAATAAACCCAGTGTGGCGAATAATATTAGGATTGCCTATCATCTTAGAGTTTAAATACATCCTGGTGTTAGCGACCGATGGTTTGTTTCGTAAAATTGTGGCTTTCTGCCCTCGTTTTTGTTCAGTTTGGCCACCTGACAACTGGCTTTTGATCAGCTGGTTGGTTCGTAGAAAGGAGTGTACACAAAGATTCGTAAATAAACAGTCGTGGTAGTTGAGCTCTACATTTGAAACATCGGATCAAGTCTCTTGGAGATCCTCATTAGCATTGGAACTTGGGGGCTCCCTACACACATCGATACAAAGGAGGCATCGTATGAAAAATAAATTGTCGTGCTCATTTTTATGTAGTTCGAGACGTACAGGTCAACATGGCCTTGAAAGGATATTAACCTGAGTAACATGCTACGCTATCCTGAGAGTTTCATTGATATTCTCCATAAATTCATCAATAATATTGATGTCATGAAGCCATCTGTAATCTAATGATACCCATGAAAAAAAGCTAGGTTGTTCATATCGCGAGATCTAACTGTCAATTTTATTGTGACCGGTGCCTCGCCCTAAAATGCATCGATTTGAGCTTGCTAGTCATGTTAGCAAAAAGAAGCCGTACAACCAAGGTAATATTATAAATTCAATTCAACAAAAAAAAGGGAGAACTTTGCTGATGCCTTTTAATAATGACATTACAGACAAGCTTTCTAATTACCGATATCAAGAGAAATGTAAATTAGCCGCCTCTTCTTATTCATCTTGACTTTCCTCCCGCTTCACACTTTTTCCACACCCCACTCCATACGATCGTTCTAATCGATTAAAGTATTCGATAATTTATTCTTACCCTTCTCAAACGGTAGCAGTGACTCGGTTTTCCAATTAATCAAAACGCCACAAACCTTACCAAAAGAGCAAAGGAAAGCAAAGCTAACTTTAAATAGGAAAATTAGACTAAAAAATTTAGAGAAAAAAAAGCAACCGGAATGTTCGTGAAGGTGAAAGCGCAAATGATGCAATTATTCTAACAAATTGAAGTATTTGTCACGTCAGGATGGCGTCGTCCTTTTTGGTTTGTGAGCCTTTTCCCCAAAGGTTTTCTTCCTTACTTTTCTTACAGGTTTTCCTTTCACACTTAGCTAATGTTATTTTTCTTGTGACATATCATTTTGGTTGCAGTTTAAAGGGTGGTACGAGACACAAAAATTGCAACAAATATCCTCAAGTTTTTAAAGTTGTTTACTTTATTTGTTTAGTCATTTAGACTTATTTAAAAAATGATTAGTTTTATTCAGCTATATTAAAATTTTACTCTAGAACCTATAAAGTTGTCATTCTTTCAATTACGTAGACGTAGATTTAAAAGTAAACTAATGTTATGTCTTTATTTTCATATTTTTACTAGTTTTTTATATGTTGTTTCGTTCTTTCTGAAATGTTTCTTGCTTTTTAACCTTTCATGCTTTTTTCCAGCTGTTCTTTTCTAGTTTACACATTTAATTATCTATTTATTAATTGAACTTATAAAAGGAAACACTAATTAAGATAAAATATCATTTGTAAAGTCATCAAACAGAAACAACAAAGCACCAGTGTAATGTAATTTTAAAACTTCAACTACTAATTTCATTTAATTATGAGAAGGTGCAAGAAAACCCACAAAAAAGAGCGCCATTTTGGAAAACACCTCGTCAACAGAAACAGACAAATCAATTGCAAAACAATAATTTAACTTTTTTTCCTCTTTTACAAAAAAAAACAACCACACAACAACACGAAAACCCCTTTTTGGGGCGATTGCATGTTTATGCTTCAATTTACCAGCGCAAGCAAAACTAGGAAGTGTCAGCATTTTGTCAGACAGTGCAAAATGGATGATAATACATCCAGCTTTTTTTTACTTTTCTTCTCCTGCAAGCGACCAGATAAAGAAAGACAAAAAAAAAGAATAGGAAACACCTTGCAGGCTGCAAAGCAACCGAGGAAGAAAAGAAAAGTGTGCACCAAGAGCAGCTCGCAACGCAAACTGACGGACCTAATTAAATTTAATGTTTCGCAACCTATTTTATTATTTAATTTGTATCGTCTTCTTTCTTCCTGGTTCCTGTGATTTCTTTGCGTTTTTTTTTTGTTGTTGTTCTTCTTTTGCTTGTATTTCTTTGCAAAAACCCTCCGTTTCGTTTGATCTTATTTGCCCGGATATACTCCTTTCGCTCGTTTTGTTTTTCTGTTCCGGTTTTTGTTTTTTCGTGCCTCCCTGATTTTTTTCGCTGAATTATGATAATCATTCCCATAATATTGCCATTTCTCTTTCGGTGCAAAGTAAAATGTTGATTTTTTTTGCTGTTTTGGTGTTGTTTTACTTTTTTCCTTGAGCCTGTGCTCAAATTTTTCTCCACCGATGGAAAACCGGGGGAAAAAAGGTTGATAAATTACGCTCCGAAGAACAAGGAGCGAGCCAACCAAGTGACCAGCCCAAACCAACCAGCGTCCGGATGAATATTCATTCCAAATTCGCTTCACGGAAAATGGATTGATGAAGAGATGAAGCTAGAGAAGAGAGAGAACGAGAGAGAGAGAGAGAGAGAGAGAGAGAGAAATTAGACAAAAAAAATGTCTCAAAATTGTATTTTATTCCTCGAAACGATGCCTGCTGATGATATGATATGAAGGAGTGCAAAGAATTAATTTTATCCGTTTTCTTCCTAAAGCAAAGCATTAAACCACCCCTTTATTCTCATCTCTTCATTCCCCTCCCCACCATCACGTCTTCTTCCGCCTTTAGCACTCACAATTCTAAGGAGTTAGGCGACAAAAACATCAACACTTTGTGGCATGGTCCACCAAAAATTAAGCTAGCAACACTCTCAAATAAACACGCACACAGAAACACTTACAAACAAAGCCAAGGAACGAAACGTTTGGCTTGGATTTAATTGTAGGAAATAATTCACCATTGTTTATGCGATTGCTTCACATGCTTCCTTTCATGTTTTGCCGGTTGCGGACGTCGTTCTTGGCTGCATCCTACACCGAGCTGGTCGCAGGAATGCGTATAAGCAAAATCTGTTATCATCCAATCTTCAATTGGAACCCTTTTTCATTCCGGTTTCCTTTTTTTTCGTTCTTTCTCCCCTGTTTTGGGCCTCCCTGGCCGATCCGGTCACCGGAAAGTAAATTTAATTACTCCTGACCAAAGTGACGATTTTTCCTCGCTTGCTACGTTCGTCGGGCTGGGTTCGATGAGTTTGCAACATATACCCGCACACGACTAGCTCAAGGATGTATCCTTCCGTTTAGTAATGAAAATTTGTTACCATTATTACATCTCCCGAGCAGGGGGGGAAAGAGAGAAAGAGAGGGAGCGACCGAAAAAGGGCAATTGAAATTAGATTCAACTGCCATTTCACAACACCCAACCCAACCACCCAGGCAAGTCATTTGGGGTTTGTTGAAAATGGTGAAAGGCGAAAGGATCGGTCAGTTGCGGTTTTTCTTTCTTTTTCGGACCTTTTTTCCCACCGCCTTGAATGCCTCTGCTGAATGACCTAGAGCGGGTGAGCCGAAACGGAAAAATCTTCGGGATGTGGAAGGTATCATTTTCTTAGTCGACACATTTTCCCGACCGGGGTTGGAGAGCATGTGTCTTAAGAAGGGGTGGTGCGGTACAAATATTTCACTGATTGCGTTCCGGATGGTGGTAGTAATTGAAAGAAAATTAATTTTCACATTATTTCGACTACAATTAAATTAAAACGGGTTTGTTTTTGGGTGGGGTTAGGAACATGAAATGATGCGCTTTAAATTTACAATTAAACATACAAATTTGTGCCAAACTGTCAAACAAAGTATATTCATGCAAAATAAAAACAATTGTTAGATAAAACCTGGCGGAGTTATGAACTTTAATCTTATTTACAAGGATGTGTATACTGTCTACCCGTTTTGAAACAATTATTTCAATTCATTTTAATAAAAGTAAACTTTTTCATTTCATAATTATAAATTCGAATAATTTTTCCATACATTTTGCATCGCCTTAAGGGTTAAGACATTGTATCAAATCTTCTCACTCAGGGCAGGTCTTCCGTGCACAAAGTAATGACAAGTGAATGGCAGGAATCCTCTTCCTTCGAACCACACACTGGTCACTAGGACGCACAATGGGACAACGTAGATATCGGATATCTTCGAATTATTTAGGACCATTAGAACTGTGATTGGTGTTCTTTTATATCTAAGACATCTATATCTATATAAAAAAATCTTTATCAAAAATTATAATTTATATTTAAATAAATTAAGGTTGTATTATAGACACCTTAATTATAGTATTGCTTTATTTTAGCCTGTTTTTAGAGACTCTATCATCTTTTAAACGACTTTGATGGACTTCCACAATAACACACAACATTTATTTATAATCTATTAAAAGTTTTCGCTACAAAATTAGTGGTTAAGTTGCACTGGAAGTCTGCTTATCAATTCCTGAAAACTGGTCGTTATTAAGGGTATAAGGTATAAGGTTTAAGATTGTTGAAGTCTTTACAAAAATTGTTTTTTCTAGTGGCCTAAGTTCTAAGTAATATTTTTAAAAGAAAAACTTCAAAATTTAAGTAGAACAAGCGATTTTACAATTGGTGCTACGCAAAATGGTCTACTAAAGCAAGTATTGAATATGGCAAGTGAAAGATAATAATTTGAATGTACAAGAAACAATTGTACGTGACATTCGCCTAGTGGGAACTTTCTAGTAGGGTTTTAACAATACATTTTTTTACATTTACAAATGATTAGCACCATAATGTTGAAACTGTTCGTGGAAAATTAGATCAAAATATAATGTTTATATGTTTATATATTTAACTAACAAAAAATGTAAAAAATATACTTTGGGAGAAACATCTTGAAGCAATTCGCCCATTGAATGCTCTCAAGAATAGTCCTGCCGAGAGAATTACTCAATATAAGGCGAACAAACCAAAAGCTACCAATGATATCAGTACTGGACGTCAAAATGATGCGGAGAATACATGACGATTGATTCCTCGTCGCACACAAGACCTCTCTTATTCTTCCTTGGCACTACAACCTCGTGAGATCTTGGCCGGGCTATTGCTAGCTTTCTTGTGATTTAGTTTTACCCGTAGCTAGATAGTCAGTTCCGCATTACGGGGAAGCCTTCGAACCTCGGTCCTGCCGTGTGGAGATCGGCGTCGCTATCGTATATACCACCGGGCCACCCCAACACAAGACCTCGACCTGTCGCATACTTGAACTTCCTAAATTCTGAGACTCGTAAGCTATGGTCTGCACCGATACATCATCCAGTTGACCCATGCCCTTAAGCATCACATTGCCAAAGACTACGCCGTGTATTGTACTGATTAGCTTTTGTAGCAGTTGGGAAAAATACCTCAAATTTTCCTCGCCTTGAGTAATCAGGCTCAACGCTGGAAAATAATGTTAGAATTTAAGATTAAAGCGCGAGGAGACGATAACAACTTTCCACCAAGATAGTGTGATTCAACGCACACTGTTGAGTCTCACAGCTACAAAACCATCGACAAGATTTAGTTGGATTTAAATGTCAGAGTAATGGAAAGTTGAACCTCTCGGACACACGCCACAAAGTAAAGCTGTTGATCTCTCTCTCTCTCTCTCTCTCTCTCTCTCTCTCTCTCTCTCTCTCTCTCTCTCTCTCTCTCTCTCTCTCTCTCTCTCTCTCTCTCTCTCTCTCTCTCTCTCTCTCTCTCTCTCTCTCTCTCTCTCTCTCTCTCTCTCTCTCTCTCTCTCTCTCTCTCTCTCTCTCTCTCTCTTTTTTCTCTCTCTAGATAGACAAAGAGGAATCAAGATGATGAATTCCATTGGTAAACCAGACTCCAGGATCGATGAAACACTTAAAGTCGTAAGATTTATTGATGAAAAGGCTTTCTTGGACGGCAAAATACCTTAGAAAACGAAGTTTTTAAACAACGACGTTCTTTGAACAACCATACAGGACCCTTGAAAAACTAGGACCTTCGTTCGTTAAACCCACTACTAGCTTTCTCGTGATATTTGACACCTTCCAGACTACAATGAAGTATTCATAAATAAAAGTTATGTTGAATATAAACAGAATGCAGTTGCTCGAAGGGTTTTAAAAAGATAAGAGTTTTCAAAGATCTTTGGGGTCTCTGGAGAAAATTGAATGGCATGCTGTCAATTTTCGAAACGCCATCAATTATTCAAGATTCAATATAATCAAGACTTCAATCCATTGTTTTGTTGGAGCTCACTTTTCCTAACCGGTCAAATTGTTTTACAATCGAGCACATCCCGGGTAAAGGTGCCCTTTCACGGTTCGGTGGATTTTCTCAACCTTTGTTAATTGTATATTAGTTGTAAATTAGAATAAGCCATATCGCCAGGTCGTCGTTAAAGAATGAAAACATAGAATATATTTTTTTGTAGAATTTAAATTAAACTTCCTTTCCAAATAGCTATTTTACATCAAAACCAGCGAAGAACTTCCTAAGTTACAGAGATGTAAAGGTGAAAAACAATTTAAAAAAATGAGACTTGATTCTACTTTGACACATTATAACTTCAAAACGAAAAATATTTTAGAAAAAAGTCAACATCATGCAATTTTCCCCCGTCAATAATTAACGGACACTTGTCAGATCTACTCTAAACACCTCATGACTTTTGTTAATCTAGGCATACTGTCAATTTCAAATTTATCCTTGATAAAGAAATAATGTTTACTGAGAAAAAAAAACTGAAGAAAACAAGAAGACAATTAATTCATTAAAATATCTCCAGTTCTTTCATCAAATTTTATAAAAGTTTTATAACCCTCTTCGCTTACTTTCTTCGCAAATTCAATCGCTTTTTATTTATTGCGCAGTATGTCCACCCTTTGGCCCAGTGTGCGAACGGTCATACATGGAAGAACATTCCACACAGGCTGACGTCTTCGGCCGACCGCATGCATGCATGCACATGTTTACGGGGACGCTTTTCAACTTGGATCGACCCACCCTTTGAAGAAGGAGAAGCGGATGATGGGGGAGGTGATGTTACACATTTCCCAAAAAAAAAGGGAAAATCGAAAAGGACACAACAGGACAAACGAAACGGAAGGGGTCAAGCATTTGAAAATTAAAATGCTCATCATTTGCCCGAACGATAATGATGCGTCCCTTTTGGTGGCCTGCAGCTGTACCCACCCGAAGATGGCCAGTGGGTGGACAACCCCGACCCCGACAAACCGCCTGCTTTCCACTCCTCGATACAGTAAAGATTATAATTGAGAAAAGCGGCAGCTGGTTGTGTGTTCGCTTAGGATTCGGACGTTTTTTCTTGCTCTTTTCTGCTGGAAACTGGAGTGTCAATATAATGTTTCCTCGAGAAGATGGTGCAGAAACCCAAGGGGTTGTAATGTCCAACCGTTTCGGGGCCATTTTTTTTTTTTGGTCATTTTCGATGGACTTCATTTTACATCGCTATAAAGATTGTGATTAAAATGTTAAGGAATGCGTGCCCGGATCGCCATCCGGAAAATGGGGCCGCCCGTAAGTGGATGGTGGATAAATTGTGAGACGATATTAACAAAGAGATCTTACACACTAGCGCGCGCACACATACGCACACGCACAATAGCACACTAAAACACAATGTAACAAAAGCCACGAACGATGGCTGGACTTTCTGTTCAACGCGCACTCATTACCATGTGTGGACTTAATTATGATGGCAGCCCCCTCTTAATCTACTGCTCCCCAACTAAACCCTTCCTATCACTTCCCCCCTCCTCCCCCTTCACCCACCCCTTCATCACATCCCAAGGTGTGGAAAGGGAATCGTAAATGGTTCTGTGCGTGTCGGGTTTGTGAGGACGATCAATTAATAATAGCTGCTATTTGGTTCTGGCTCTAATGCGCGACACATAAACGCGCACGCACACATTCCCACGGCCACGCAGCGCATAAAACATATGCCACAGCTTCCTGCTGGAGGGAGGGCGTATGATGCACATGGCCGCACAACGTACAGCGCGGCAAGTGTGACAATGCCCTGTTACGCATGGGTCGAGTACCTACACAATTCTCACGTTTCGTGACTACACTGAGCGCGGCCCAAGTGCAGTGAAAACACTGTGAAATTCATTTCACGCGTAGTGGGGGGAAAAGTGAAGCAAAGGGCGAGAAGGGTTGGAGGACTTTTTCCCACCATCCCAACACATCGGTGACGCAATTTCCGATTCCGTGTCTTGTCGGATCGGGTTGGCCCACAAAGCGATGAGAAGCACCATCCAAACACCAACAACGGAAAAAAGGGGGAAAAACTCTTTTTTCCTTCTTGCAAGTGCAACTGGAAAAACACACACACACACGAGCACAGGCGTTTAACGAGCTTCAACGAGTTCGATTTTATGTTTCCATCTGCTTTCCCATTGCACTTGATTTGGGACGGTTGACAGAACGGTCGGTCCCAAAAGCGCTAGCCGGGAAACAGATGCCGGCAAAGAAATATCGACACTCACTTGATTGTTTTAACGATCTTGGAGAGAGAAGAAGGTGGTGAAGAGGAGGGAGTGAGAAGGAGAGAACGAGGGGAAGATATTAAAAACGGATGCATATGCACTGTAATTGCATGCCCACACGGAAATCACGTACCGCGATCATACCGCCCGAGTGAAAAGCGACACGGGAAGCAATGATGTAAGATGAAAATTGGGGGTTTTTACGACTTTTCATGTGACTACTCGGAAGCAAGTGAAGCAGGAGCACAGTGTTGTGAGAAAAGTTTCCCAAGCAAAACGGGGGTTTTATTGAGCAAACGTGATTGGAACCAAACTAATTTCATGCTGGATTTGACGACTTATCGGAGGACACCCTCGAAACAATGCGATCGTTTGTGGTGTGTTTCATCTTCACAAATGAATCACTTTGTACTGTTCTTCCATCTCTTCTTCAATTCTTCATCAATAAACGAATCCCTCAAACACCACCAAGATTAGTGGGTGATAGTTCAATACTTTTTAAAACAAATTCGAACAATTGCTGTTGCGTTGGATACCTATATATTACAGGGTTTCTTAGGATAAGCTGTGCTGTCTCTGTTTTGCTTTCTAACTCTATTCAAGATGAGGAGCTAGAACTGGACTTTGCTTAATGGTGCATCAAGCCTCTCGGAGGCTTCCCTAAACCAAAGCAATCAATGATATTCTAATATGAGGCCCCCCTAACCGCAATCGAGACCCTCTAAACGCTCAAGGCTTGCGAACCGAATATAGCAAGATCTACCTCTGTCGATATACGCGGGGCCTCTTGATTGTTCGCAGATTCCAGCATCTGCTAAGTTTACTATGATACATCCCAGACTCTGCCAACTCCCTCTCGGGACATCGTTCAAGCTGATGTACTTATAAATCACTTAAACATCATCGAGTTCTACCTTTAGATTGTCCAGATCATCTTGAATAGTGTCCAGAGAGTGAGTCGACAGAGTCCAGCTCTGTTTGTAAGTTGTTCACCTCAACCTAAGGAGAGTATAGAAAGGCCAACGAATGCATCTCGATAGCCCTCCAAATTTGCGAAGAAAAGAACCGAGAGTGAAGTATTGCGTAGTATTTACAGCAATATGTAACTAAAGAATAAAGATACGAACAAAGATCTATTAAGTCCAGCTATATCGGTAATTTTTTTATCTCATCTTAAGAACAGTCCAGAAATGACTCTAGTATTAACTAGTTGAAGTCAGTAGAAAGTCCAATGACTTAAAAAATACAAACTAGCTAACCGAACAAGCTGTCCCAAAAATTTCTTCTTGTAAAAATTTGCTCTCCTGCTTGAAATATCAGCCATCGTCCGCACATCAACTGGACCATCTCGACAAACCCTGTATTTACATTTACCGGCCGAACAGAAAACGGTGTCAGTGTTTTGTTTGCCGACTGGCAGTAGCTGCCACCATCACCCACAATCGCAGCCATTGTGCGTGAGCGTGTTTTTATTTACTTTAAATCGACAGCCAGAGGACGGACCAGTACTGCTGGCGGTATGCCAAACGTCCGTCAATCGTTTTCATTTTTTCATCCCCGTTCTTCTTCTTCTTACTAGTTTTCGTTAATAATGCAGTGCCTCTCATTATGTTATGCTCTAGACATTGTTTTGAGTTGTGTGTTTTTTTCCTTCTTCTGTTCAATCCTCCACGATGAACAGTAGTCCCTAGCTGACGCAAACAAAACAATATGGTTATGAATTAAACACATTGTTAAACATTGCTTACTTCTGATGAGCTTCTTAGTTTTTGGTGCCATAGTTTCTATTTTTATGATGCTAATAAACTCATTTGTTATACATTTTTTTGCGTTTTTAAAACCGTTTTCTACCGTCATCTATGATATCATGGCTTTGGAAGTTTGAAATTTGAACGCATCGATTGTGAAGATTTTTTCTTAAAGCGATGATCAGATTTGGATGTGTCTGATCATTAGTGTCCAAATATATTTAACCATTTTTCAACTTGAGATATACTTTGTCTAACAATTTTTTTTTTAATTTTCCTTAACAAGTTTGGTAGTTTTGATCTGTTGCAGAAGCCGTCTAAAAAGCTCGGCTTTTCTTATGAATACGTCAACGCCTCAATGTCCAAATCGTACCTACGAAAGCGCAACTTGCGCCCCTAAAAACACATTTTCAACGGAAGCCAGCAGAATAGCAGTGAGCGAACAAATCATAGGACCCTCAGCAAAATTATTTCTGAAAACCCACGTGTGGAGAGCTCTCGTCTTCCAACGATCTGACTTTCTACAGAATTCCAGGTCATGTTGAAATGCAGAAGTACTTGCTAACCACGGCAGAATACGTCCGAACATCAACAACACCTCACTATCTAAGCACGACCTACTTCTTTAGGTCAAAAGCACCTTCAGCGACACTTGGAACAGAAAATGGTGCTAACGTCAGAATCATTTTCTGTGTCGTACAAACCTATGGACAGCAATTCCAGTCTACCGACGAGCTTCGTACACAAAAACACCAAATAGAGACATCTACTACTTCACTTTGCTTCTTCTGTAGTGTAAATATCAAGGTACAATACTTAATAATTGATTGACATACTCTTAGATCCACATAACAACTCTTCCGTAACATAGGCACAATTTTGTTTAGAAACTTTCAACCACTTTTTTATGTGCAATTTCTCAATACAACTGCTATTTACAATCAACTCTAAATAACATAATAGACACGTACAACTCTTTTTCTTCTTTGTGATTCTGTTTTGGTCCTATGGTAGAATCCATCTTCCTGGGCCGTCTATAAGTAATAAACAAGACGCAATCACGGGAGCGGAGAGACTCAGCTTGCTAAATCCGACACCACTAACAACAATAGAAGACACGAAGATAGAGACTGTACACTAACCAACCATTCAACCTTTTCAAACATTCTGACAGAATCCGTATGTCAGATACGTATGTGAGTACTGGGATTAAATATGAACAAATGCTTTGTCTGGCACGACAAGATGTTTTGAGTGGAGAAGCTTCCTCAAGCAGTTGTCGTTGCTGACTTGGTTGCGATCACGTGAAATCTTAGGTTATGCGGCCAATAGCTCGATTCTTTGGTAAGTTTCAGATTCCAGAGGGAAACTTGCATACCAACAATGCCTATAAAATCTCCAGCCTTATTATTCTATATCTGGACTTCTAGAAGTAGATCCACCTCCATGTTTCTGGTGACCTACTCTAGAGCCTGGATAAAGAAAAGACACCCAAAACTACCTCCTTTCTGAAAGCTGTGATGGGTAGCTGTAATGGGTCACAAAATGTTGGTCATTGTCGATGGAAAAATCCTGGAAATGAGCTCATTGCATCGTATAGTATTACCCCGGCTATGCTCTCATTCTTCTTCAAGATTTGTCACGTGGTAAAGATCTAGTCAGTAGTTCATTTTTCGCCACGGAATTCTATCTCAACTATGTTCCCATCATCTCTCCGACGATTGGTATAAATCGAATCTTGTCGTTAAAAGTAATGTTAAACACCGTCAAAGTCCAGCAATTGCTGTACTCCAACGTCAAGCTATGGGGCAGACGATACCAAGACACCAATCACAAAGCAGATATGCACTCCACAGCTCAGCAAAAGATGATAAATAATAACTATGTCCAAACTGAATCAAAAAACCACCACCAAAAAACGGCACAATAAAAGAAACCCCTTTCTTATATCCGTCATCAGTGTTTTGTTCCCAGAATCATTTTTAAACTTCCACTCAACGGGAACGAAAGATCACCCACGGTTCGTTATATTTTGTTTGTTGCCGTTGCCGATGATAAGCAAGAATGGGTGAAATGAGTTCATTGCAGCCATTTGTGTGTTCGCCGAAGACGGCCCAGACGAAGATCTTATCTCGTGCCGTTGCTTTTTTGTGCCCCATTCTTACTGTTTTCTTTTTACCGTCCTTACCGTCCCGAATGGAACCGTTCCCATTCAAACTCACCTTCCCATCATCGTGCACACACACACACACCCGTACAACACATCACACGAAGAAAAAGGGCTATCTCTGGTGGGTGGAGCAAGCAAGTCCGGTTACACCCGAGTGTGAGCGAACGAGAGCCAGCGCACCGACACAAGGTATAGCACGCTCACTCACTCCCGTACACACCTTGGCAGGTGTAGCTGATTGGCTCGCGCTCCCGGTACGGCTTCGGCTCGGGCCGGTTCGTTGCTGTGGTGCGTGGGAGCGAGACCAACGCACACCGGCGGTTGCCGTGTGTAACAGAGAAGCGGGCTCACTCACTCCCGTACACACCTTGGCAGGTGTAGCTGATTGGCTCGCGCTCCCGGTACGGCTTCGGCTCGGGCCGGTTCGTTGCTGTGGTGCGTGGGAGCGAGACCAACGCACACCGGCGGTTGCCGTGTGTAACAGAGAAGCGGACTGTCGATCGTGTGCTGGTCGCAGAAACGGATGTGTAAAGTAAAACACTTCACACCGGGTGCTGTAATATTGTAAAAACAGAAATAAATTATAGAATACGAAAATTATTTAAATTGCATAATATCTCACACTCGCTGTCTTTCACTCGCACACACACACACACACTCTCTCTCGATTAAATCTTTTAAAAAACATCTCAATAAACTACCGTTCACGCTACAAATCATCGTAAACATTGGCCGAGGAAAGCGAGCAACAAAAAAGAAGGGTTGTGTGCGCCTGTTACCGGATGCAAGTCGCACGCTATACATCATGTAAATTAGCGTCTATAGCACACAGTAAATCAAGTTTCTCAAACCAGCAACCGAGACCCACACTAACATCTGCCTCATCGGTGTCCAAGCATCCTTTTTTTTTAGTTCTTCTTACCAAACCCAACCTTACAACCACTGGACAAGGTAAGGGTTTATCCGATTTAGTAAAGCGGGAACAATTCCTGTGCAGTGTTGTGTGTATCGTTTAATTTATACTTTACCGATTATGGTTCATTCT